>JANQBM010734131.1:0-25504 GCA_025594535.1 Erythroxylum domingense | reverse complement strand
AGTGACTGTGCCAACGGACTGTTTTACCCACCCAAGGTTCCCAATGGGTAGTTTTTCCCACTGATAGTGGCTAGAAATAGAGCCAATGGGCTATTTTGCCCACCAAAAGTGCTTAGTGACTGTGCCAACAAATTGTTTTTCCACCAAAAGTTCGTATCGACTATGCCAATGGGTTATTTTACTCAGTAAAGTTGCCCAAAGAGCTTTTTTCCCACCAAAGTTATGTAGCAACCAAGCCAACGGATTGTTTTACCCATCGAAGTTACCCAACTGTCTGTTTTCCTCACAAAAGGTGCCTAACGACCATATCAATGAGTTGTTTTGCCCATCAAAGTTGACTAGCCATCATGCCAATTGACTGTTTGCCCCAACGAATATGCCCAATGGGTTGTTTTTCCCACTGAGAGTGGCTAGAAACAAAGCCAACAGTTTATTTTGCCCACTGAAGGTGCCTAGAGACCGTGCCACTGGGCTGTTTTTTCATTGAAGGTTCCTAGCGACGGTGCCAATGGGTTGTTTTACTCACCAAAGTTGCCTAACGGGTCGTTTTTCCCACCAAAATTACCTAGAAATCGTACCAATAGACTGTTTTGCCAACTGGCTGTTTTTCTCACGAAAGGTGCCTAACGAGCACGCCAATGTGTTGTTTTACCCATAGAAGGTGCCAAGAGACAATGCCAACGAACTGTTTTACCCACCAAAGTCACCGAACGAGCCATTTTTCTCACAAAAGTTGCCTAGAGACCGGGCCAATGGAGTGTTTTACCCACCGAAGTTGCCCAACTAGCTATTTTTCTCACCAAAAGTGATAGCGACCAAACCAACGGGTTGTTTTGCCAATCAAAGGTGCCTAGTGACTGTGCCAACGGACTGTTTTACCCACCCAAGGTTCCCAATGGGTAGTTTTTCCCACTGATAGTGGCTAGAAAGAGAGCCAATGGGCTATTTTGCCGACCAAAAGTGCTTAGTGACTGTGCCAACAAATTGTTTTTCCACCAAAAGTTCGTATCGACTGTGCCAATGGGTTATTTTACTCAGTAAAGTTGCCAAAAGAGTTGTTTTTCCCACCAAAGTTGCTTAGTAACCAAGCCAATGAACTGTTTTACCCATCGAAGTTACCCAACTGTTTGTTTTTCTCACAAAAGGTGCCTAACGACCATGCCAACGAGTTGTTTTGGCCATCAAAGTTGACTAGCCATCATGCCAATGGGCTGTTTGCCCCACCGAATATGCGCAATGGGTTGTTTTTCCCACCGAGAGTGGCTTGAAACAAAGCCAACAGTCTATTTTGCCTACTGAAGGGGCCTAGAGACCGTGCCACTGGGCTGTTTTTCCACTGAAGGTTCCTAGCGACGGTGCCAATGGGTTGTTTTACTCACCAAAGTTGCCCAACAACTGTTTTTCCAACCAAAGTTGCCTAGCAACTGTGCCAACAGACCGTTTTACCCACTGAAGCTGTCGAAATGGCTATTTTTCTCACCAAAAGTGCCTAACGATAATGCCATCAGGTTGTTTTGCCCACCGAAGGTTCCTAACGACCGCACCAATGGATTGTTTTACCATCAAAGGTGCCCAAAGGGTTTTTTTTCCTACTGAGAATGGCTACAAACAGAGCCAACAGGCTATTTTGCCTATTGAAAGTGCCTAGTAACCATGCCATTGGGCTATTTTCCCATTGAAGGTTTCTAGCGATAGTGCCAACGGGTTGTTTTACCCACCAAAGTTGCCAATGGGTCATTTTTCCAATAAAAGCTGCCTAGCAACCGTGCCAACAGACTGTTTTACCCACCAAAGTTTTCCAAATGGTTGTTTTTCTCACAAAAGGTATCTAGCGACCATGCCAACGACTTGTTTTGCCCATCAAAGGTGCCTAGCGGCCTTGCCAACGGACTATTTTACCCATTAAAGGTGCCCAATGGTTCTTTTTTTCTTACTGAGAGTGGCTAGAAACTGTGCCAACAGGTTATTCTGCCAACTAAATGTAACACCCCATTACCCTAGACTACGCACCGAGACGTCCCTACGAACCTCTCCAATACCAATTCTCAATCAAACAAAACACATTTTCTATATAACACAATTATTCACATTTAAACCGGGAAAATGTCATGAATGCATGTACAAACATTCACATGTGCAAAAATTCATTATTTATTATTCATGTGCATATATGAATGCATGAATATGGCAAAAACACTTTAGACAGTCCTAACCCAACCCAAATTACCAAAATACCCTTTTCAATAAGTGAGGGGATGTTACACTAAAGGTACCTAGAGATTGTGCCATCGTACTGTTTTTCCACCGAAGGTTCCTAGTGACACTATCAACAGGTTGTTTTACTCCCCAAAGTTGCCCAACAGGCTATTTTTCTCACCAAATTTGCCTAGCAACCATGCCAACGGACTATTTTACCCATCGAAGTTGCCCAACTGGGTGTTTTCCTCACCAAAGGTGCCTAGTGACCATGTCAACAAGTTGTTTTGCCCATCATAGGTGCCTAGCGACCGTGCTAATGAACTGTTTTACCCACCAAAGGAGTCCAACGGGCTATTTTTCCTATCGAGAGTGGCTAGAAATTGTGCCAACGGGCTATTCTACACACCAAAGGTACCTAGTGGCCGTACCAACGGGTTGTTTTTCCACCAAAGGTTCCTGGTGACAGTGCCAATGGGTTGTGTTCCTCACCAAAGTTGCCCAATAGGTCTTTTATCCAATAAAAGTTACCTAGCAACGGTGCCAACGGACTGTGTTACCTACCGAAGCTGGCCAACTGGCTGTTTTCACACCTGAGGTTCCTAGCGACCGTGACAACAAGTTGTTTTACCCATCGAAGGTTCTTAGTGACCATGCCAAAGGACTCTTTTACCCACCGAAGGTGCCCAACGTGTTGTTTTTCCCTTCGAGAGTGGCTAGAAACAGTGTCAATGGGCTATTTTGCCCACCGAAGGTGCCTAGCGACCTTGCCATTGGGTTGTTTCTCCACCGAAGGTCCCTAGCGATGGTGCCAACGGGTTGTTTTACTCACTAAAGTCACCCAACGGGTAGTTTTTCCAATAAAAGTTGCCTAGCAACCGTGCCAACAGATTGTTTTACCTATCGAGGTTGCCCAACTCGATGTTTTTCTCAACAAAGGTGCGGTTAAAAACTATGCCAACGGGCTATTTTACACATCAAAGGTACCTAGTGGCTGTATCAACTAGCTGTTTTTCCACCAAAGGTTCCTGGTGCCAGTGCCAATGGGTTGTTTTACTCACCAAAGTTTCGTAATAGACTGTTTATATAGAAAATGTTACCTAGCAACAACGCCAACAGACTGTTTTATCCACCGAAATTGGCCAACTAGCAATTTTTTGCACCTAAAGTTCTTAGTGACCATGTCAAAGGACTCTTTTGCCCACAGAAGGTGCCCAATGCGTTGTTTTCCCCTCTAAGAGTGGCTAGAAATAATGCCGTTGGGCTATTTTGCTAACCGAAGGTGCCTAATGACCTTGCCATCTGGTTGTTTTTCCATCGAAGGTTCCTAGCGATGGTGCCAATGGGTTGTTTTACTCACTAAAGTTGCCCAACGGGTCATTTTTCTAACAAAAGTTATGTACCGGCCACACCAACTGACTGTTTTACCCATTGAAGTTGCCCAACTAGATGTTTTTCTCAACGAAGGTGCCTAGCGACCAAGACAACGGGTTGTTTTCCCCTCGAAGGTTCCTAGCGACCATGCCAAAGGATTCTTTTACCCACCGAATGTGTCCAACGTGCTGTTTTTCCCTCCGAGAGTGGCTAGAAATGGTGCCAATGGGTTACTTTGCCCACCGAAGGTGCCTAGCGACCATGCCATCGGGTTGTTTTTCCACCAAAGGTTCCTAGCGATGATCCCAACGGGTTGTTTTACTCACCAAAGTTGCCCAACGGGCAGTTTTTATAGCAAAAGTTACCTAGCAATGGACTGTTTTACTCATCGAAGTTACCCAACTGGATGTTTTTCTTAACAATGGTGTCTAGCGACCATGCCAACTGGTTGTTTTGCCTAACGAAGGTTCCTAGTGACCGTGCCAAAGGATCGTTTTACCCACCGAAGGTGCCCAATAGCCTGTTTTTCCCACCAAGAGTGGCTAGAAACTATACCAACGGGCTATTTTACCCACCAAAGGTGCCTAGCGATGTTGCCCTCGAGTTGTTTTTCCATTGAAGATTCCTAGCAACGGTGCCAACAGGCTATTGTACTCACCCAAGTTGCCTAACGGGCTGTTTTTCCAACACAAGTTGCCTAGTAATCCTGCCAATGAACTGTTTTACCCACTTTAGTTGCCAAACTAGTTATTTTCTCACCAAAGCTGCCTAACGACCATGACAACGGGTTGTTTTGCTCGTCGAAAGTTCCTAGTGACCATGCGAATGGATTGTTTTAGCCACCAAAGGTGTCGAAAAAGTTATTTTTCCTACCGAGAGTGCCTAGAAATAGTGGCAACTAGCTAATTTGCCCATAGAAGGTGCCTAGTGATTGGGGCATCGTGCTCTTTTTCCACCGAAGGTTCCTAGTGACGATGCCAATGAGTAGTTTTGCTTACCAAAGTTACCCAACGGGCTGTTTTTCCCACCAAAATTACCTAGCAACCATGCCAATACACTGTTTTCTCATCGAAGTTTCTCAACTGGCTGTTTTTCTCACAAAAGGTGCCTAACGACCATGACAATAGGCTGTTTTTCCCACTGAAGGTCCCTAGCAACTATGTCAACTGACTGTTTTACCCACCGAAGGTGCTCAACGGGTTATTTTTTCCGCAGAGAGTCGCTAGAAATAGTGACAACGGGCTATTCTACCTATGGAAGGTGCCTAGCGATGATGCCATCGCGTTTTTTTTCCACTGAAGGTTCCTAGCGATGATACCAACGATTTGTTTTATTTACCAAAGTTACCCAACGGGCCATTTTTCCCAACAAAATTGCCTAGCAACTGTGCCAAAGGACTGTTTTACCCACCAAAGTTACCCAACTAGCTGCTTTTCTCACGAAAGGTGCCTAACGACCATGTCAACTAGTCATTTTATTCGTCGAAGGTGCCAAGCGACCATGTAAATGGGTTGTTTTAGTCAACAAAGTTACCCAATGGGTCGTTTTTCTTGCAAAAGTTTCCTAAAACCGTGGCAACGGAGTGTTTTACCCACTGAAGTTGACCAACTGGCTATTTTTCACATCAAAGGTGCTAGTGACAATGCCAACGGGTTGTTTTGCCCATCGAAGGTGCCTAGCGATCGTGCCAACGGACTATTTTACCCATCGAAGGTTCCTAATGGGTAGTTTTTCCCACTGGGAGTGGCTAGAAATAAAGACAATGGGTTGTTTTACCCATTAAAGGTGCCTAGTGACTATGCCAACAGATTGTTTTTCCACCAAAGGTTCGTATCGACGGTGCCAACGGGTTGTTTTACTCACCAAGGTTGCCTAGCAACCACGCCAATGGATTGTTTTACCCATGGTAGTTACCAAACTGACTGTTTTTCTCACAAAAGGTGCCGAATGACCATACCAACGAGTTGTTTTGCCCATCAAAGTTGGCTAGCGATCATGTCAATAGGTTGTTTTACCCATCGAAGATGCCCAATGGGTTGTTTTTCCCATTGAGAGTGGCTAGAAAGAAAGCCAACAGGCTATTTCACCCACTGAAGGTGCCTAGACATCGGGCCATCGGGCTATTTTTCCACTGAAGGCTCCTAGCGATAGTGCCAATGGGTTGTTTTACTCACCAATGTTGCCCAACGGGCTGTTTTTCCAACCAAAGTTGCCTAGCAACTGTGCCAACAGACTATTTTACCCACCGAAGTTGCCCAAATGGCTGTTTTTCTTACCGAAGGTGCCTAGCGACCTTGCCATCAGGTTGTTTTGCCCACCGAAGGTTTCTAAAAACCGTACCAATGGATTGTTTTACCCATCGAAGGTGCCCAATGGGTTTTTTCCTACTAAGAGTGGCTACAAACAGAGCCAACATGCTATTTTGCCCACCGAAGGTGCCTAGCAAACTTGCCATCGGGCTGTTTTTCCATCGAAGATTCCTAGTGATACTGCCAACGGGTTGTTTTACCCACCAAAGTTACCAACGGGTCATTTTTCCAACAAAAGTTGCTTGGAAACTTTGCCAACAAACTGTTTTACCCACCAAAGTTGCCGAAATGGTTGTTTTTCTCACAAAAGGTGCCTAGCGATCATGCCAACTGGTTGTTTTCCCCATTGAAGGAGCCTAGCGACCATGCCATCGTACTGTTTTACCCACCGAAGGAGCCTAGGGGGCTATTTTTCCCATCGAGAGTGGCTCGAAATTGTGCCAACGAGCTGTTCTGCCCACCAAAGGTACCTAGTAGCTGTACCAACGGGTCGTTTTTCCACCAAAGGTTCCTGGTGATAGTGCCAATGGGTTGTTTTCCTCACCAAAGTTGCCCAATAGGTCGTTTATCCAACAAAAGTTACCTAGCAACTGTGCCAACGGACTGTTTTACCTACCGAAGCTGGCCAACTGGCTATTTTTCGCACCTAAGGTTCCTAGCGATGGTGACAACAAGTTGTTTTGCTCATCGAAGGTTCCTATTGACCATACCAAAGGATTCTTTTACCTGTTGAAGGTGCCCAACGTATTGTTTTTCCCTCCAAGAGTGGCTAGAAGTAGTGCCAATGGGTTATTTTGCCCACCGAAGATGCCTAGCGACCTTGCCATCGGGTTGTTTTTCCACTGAAGGTTCCTAACGATGGTGCCAATGGGTTGTTTTACACACTAAAGTTGACCAAATGGTCGTTTTTCCAACAAAAGTTGCCTAGTAACAGTGCCAACGGACTGTTTTACCCATCGAAGTTGCCCAACTGGATTTTTTCTCCACAAAGATGCCTAGCAATCATGCCAACGGGATGTTTTTCCCATCGATGGTTCCTAGTGACCGTGCCAAAGCACTATTTTACCCACCGAATGTGCCCAATGACTTGTTTTTCCTACCGAGAGTAGCCAGAAACTATGACAACGGGCTATTTTACCAACCAAAGGTGCCTCGCCACCGTGCCATTGGGATGTTTTTTCATCAGAGGTTCCTAGTGATTGTGCCAACGGACTGTTTACTCACCCAAGGTTCCCAATGGGCCATTTTTCCAACCAAAGTTGCCTAGTAATTATGCCAACGAAATGTTTTACCCACTGAAGTTGCCAAACTAGCTACTTTTCTCACAAAAGGTGCCTAACAACCATGACAGTGGGTTGTTTTTCCCATCGAAGGTTCCTAGCGACCATGCTAATGGACTATTTTACCCACTGAAGGTGCCAAATGGGTTATTTTTCCCACCGAGAGTGGCTAGAAACAGTGGCAACGAGCTATTTTTCCCACAGAAGCTGCCTAGTGATTAGGCCATCGGGCTGTTTTTCCACCGAAGGTTCCTAGCGTCGTTGCGAACGGGTTGTTTTACTCACCAAAGTTGCCCAACAGGCTATTTTTACACCAAAATTACCTAGCAATTATGCCAATAGACTGTTTTACCCACTAAAGTAACCCAATTGGTTGTTTTCTCACAAAAGTGCTTAACGAATATGACAACGGGTTGTTTTACCCACCAAAGGTTCCTAACGACCATGCCAACGGATTGTTTTATCCACCGAAGGTGTCCAACGGGTTATTTTTCCCACTGAGAGTGGCTACAAATAGTGGCAACGGGCCACTATGCCTATGGAAGGTGCCTAACGATCAAGTCATCAGGCTGTTTTTCCACTGAAGCTTCCTAGCGACGGTGCCAACAGGTTGTTTTAGTAACCAAAGTTGCCCAACGGGCCATTTTTCCCACCAAAATTACCTAGAAATCGTACCAACGGACTGTTTTGCCCATCAAAGTTACGCAACTGGCTGTTTTTCTCACGAAAGGTGCCTAACGACCATGCCAACGTGTTTTTTTACCCATCGAACTTGCCAAGCGACAATGCCAACGGACTGTTTTACCCACCAAAGTTACCCAACGGGCTGTTTTTCTCACAAAAGTTGCCTAAAGACCGTGCCAACGGAGTTTTTTACCCACCGAAGCTGCCCAACTGGCTATTTTTCTCACCAAACGTGATAGCGGCCAAACCAACGGGTTGTTTTGCTCATCGAAGGTGTCTAGTGACCGTGCAAACGGACTGTTTTACCCACCCAAGGTTCCCAATGGGTAGTTTTTCCCACTGAGAGTGGCTAGAAACAGAGCTAATGGCCTATTTTGCCCACCGAAAGTGACAAGTGACTGTGCCAACAGATTGTTTTTCCACCAAAGGTTCGTATCGAAGGTGCCAATGGGTTGTTTTACTCAGGAAAGTTGCCTAAAGAGTTATTTTTCCCACCAAATTTCCCTAGCAACTAAGCCAACGGATTGTTTTACCCATCGAAGTTACCCAATTGTCTGTTTTTCTCACAAAAGGTGCCTACCGACCATGCCAACGAGTTGTTTTGCCCATCAAAGCTTACTAGCCATCATGCCAATAGGTTGTTTTACCTACCAAATATGCCCAATGGGTTATTTTTTCCTACTGAGAGTGGCTAGAAACAAAGCCAACAATCTATTTTGCCCACTGAAGGTGCCTAGAGACTGTGCCATTGGGCTGTTTTTCCATTGAAGGTTCCTAGCGACGGTTCTAATGGGTTGTTTTACTGACCAAAGTTGCCCAACTACCATTTTTCCAACCAAAGTTGCCTAAAAATAGTGCCAACAAACTGTTTTCCCACCGAAGTTGCCTAAATGGCTGTTTTTCTCACCAAAGCAGCCTAACGACCATGCCATCTGGTTGTTTTGCCCACTGAAGGTTCCTAACGCCCGCACCAATGGATTGTTTTACCATCAAAGGTGCCCAATGGGTTTTTTTCTTACTGAGAGTGGCTACAAACAGAGCCAACAGGCTATTTTGCCCATCGAAGGTGCCTACCAACCATGCTATCGGGCTATTTTTCCATCGAAGGTTCCTAGCGATAGTGCCAACGGGTTGTTTTACCCACCAAAGTTGCCAAAGGTTTCCAACAAAAGCTGACTAGCAACCGTGCCAACAGACTATTTTACCCACCAAAGTTTCCCAAATGGTTGTTTTTCACACAAAAGGTGCCTAGCGAGCATGCCAACGGGTTGTTTTGCCCTTCAAAGGTGCCTAGCGGCCCTGCCAACGGGCTATTTTACCCACCAAAGGTGCCCAACGGGTCTTTTTTTTCCCACTGAGAGTTGCTAGAAACTGTGCCAACAGGTTATTCTGCTCACTAAAGGTGCCTAGCAACTGTGCCATCGTGTTGTTTTTCCACCGAAGGTTTAGAGCAACACTATCAACAGGTTATTTTTTACTCCCCAAAGTTGCCCAACAGGTTGTTTTTCTCACCAAAGCTGCCTAGCAACCTTACCAACGAACTATTTTACCCACCAAAGTTGCCCAACTAGGAGTTTTTCTCATCAAAGGTGCCTAATGACCACGTCAACAAGTTGTTTTGCCCATCATAGGTGCCTAACGACCGTGCTAACGGACTGTTTTACCCACCGAAGGAGTCCAACGGGCTATTTTTCCCATCGAGATTGGCTAAAAATTGTGCCAACGGGTTGTTCTGCCCACCAAAGGTACCTAGTGTCCCTACCAACGAGTCTTTTTTCCACCAAAGGTTCCTGGTGACAGTGCCAATGGGTTGTTTTCCTCACCAAAGTTACCCAATGGGTCGTTTATCCAACAAAAGTTACCTAAAAATTGTGCCAATAGACGTTTTTACATACCGAAACTAGCCAACTATCTATTTTTCACACCTAAGGTTCCTAGCGACCGTGACAACAGGTTGTTTTACCCATCGAAGGTTCCTAGTGACCAAAAGGACTTTTTTACCCACGGAAGGTGCCCAACGTGTTGTTTCTCCCTCCGAGAGTGGCTAGAAATAGTGCCAATGGGTTATTTTGCCCACTGAACGTGCCTAGCGACCTTGTCATCCGGTTGTTTTTCCACCGAAGGTTCCTAGCGATGGCGCCAACGGGATGTTTTACTCACTAAAGTCACCCAACGGGTAGTTTTCCTAATAAAAGTTGCCTAGCAACCGTGCCAACGGACTGTTTTACCTATCGAGATTGTCCAACTAGATGTTTTTGTCAACAAAGGTGCCTAGCGTCTATACCAACGGGTTGTTTTGCCATCGATGGTTCCTAGTGACTATGATAAAGGACTATTTTACCCACCAAATGTGCTAGAAACTATGCCAACGAGCTATTTTGCCCACCGAAGGTGCCTAGCAATCGTGCCATCAGGCTATTTTTCCATTGAAGGTTCCTAACGATGGTGCCAACTGGTTGTTTTAGCCACCCAAGTTACCAACGGGTCATTTTCCAACAAAATTTACCTAGCAACTGTGCCAACAAACTGTTTTACCCATCAAAGTTGCTCAAAATGGCTGTTTTTCTCACAAAAGGTGCCTAGCAACCATGCCAACAGACTGCTTTACGCACCAAAGGTGCCCATTGGGCTTTTTTTCCCGCTAAGAATGGCTACAAACTGTGTCAAAGGGTTATTCTATCCACCGAAGGTGGCTAGCAACTGTGCCAACGTGCTGTTTTTCCACAGAAGGTTCATAGCGACACTATCAATGGGTTGTTTTACTCCCCAAAGTTACACAACGGGTTGTTTTTCGCACCAAAATTGTCTAGCAATCATGTCAACGGACTGTTTTACCCCTCGAAGTTGCCCAATTGCTTGTTTTTCTCACCGAACGTGCCTAGTGACCATACCAACGGGTTGTTTTTCCCATCATAGGTGCCTAGCGACCGTCCTAATGGACTGTTTTACCCATCGAAGGAGCCCAATGGGCTATTTTTCCTATTGAGAGTGGCTAAAAACTGTTCCAACGAGCTATTTTACCCACCGAAGGTACCTAGTGGCTATATCAACTAGCTGTTTTTCCACCAAAGGTTCCTGTTGACAGTGCCAATGGGTTGTTTTACTCTCCAAAGTTCCCTAACAGACTGTTTATCTAGAAAATGTTACCTAGCAACTACACCGACGAACTGTTTTACCCACCAAAGTTGGCCAACTAGCTATTTTTTTCACCTAAGGTTCTTAAAGACCATGTCAAAGGACTCTTTTACCCACCGAAGGTGCCCAATGTGTTGTTTTTGCCTCCAAGAGTGGCTAGAAATGATGCCATTGGGCTTTTTTGCCCATCGAAGGTGCCTAATGACCTTGCCATATGGTTGTTTTTCCATCGAAGGTTCCTAGCGATGGTGTCAATGGGTTGGTTTACTCACTAAAGTTGCCCAACAGGTTGTTTTTCTAACAAAAGTTGTGTACTAGCCACACCAGCAGACTATTTTACCCATTGAAGTTGCCCAACTGGATGTCTTTCTCAACGAAGGTGCCTAGCGACCAACACAACGGGTTGTTTTCCCATCGAAGGTTCCTAACGACCATGCCAAAGGACTCTTTTACCCACCGAATGTGCCCAACGAGTTGTTTTTCCCTCAGAGAGTGGCTAAAAATAGTGCCAATGGGCTACTTTGCCCACTGAAGGTTCCTAGAGACCATGCCATCGGGATGTTTTTCCACCAAAGGTTCCTAGTGATGGTGCCAACGTGTTGTTTTACTCACCAAAGTTGCCCAACGGGCCTTTTTTATAGCAAAATTTGCCTAGCAATGGACAGTTTTACCCATCGAAGTTACCCAACTGGATGTTTTTCTCAGCAAACGTGCCTAGTGACCATGGCAACTGGTTGTTTTGCCCATCGAAGGTTCCTAGTGACCGTGCAAAAGGACCATTTTACCCACCGAAGGTGCCCAATAGCCTATTTTTCCCACCGATAGTGGCTAAAAACTATACCAACGGACTATTTTACCCACCGAAGGTGCGTAGCGATCTTGCCATCTGGCTGTTTTTCCATCGAAGATTCCTAGCAACAGTGCCAACAAGCTGTTGTACTCACCCAAGTTGCCTAATGGGTCATTTTTCCAACAAAAGTTGCCTAGTAATCGTGCCAATGAGCTGTTTTGCCCACTGAAGTTGCCAAACTAGCTATTTTTCTCACTAAAGCTGCCTAACGACCATGACAACGGGGTTGTTTTGCCCATCGAAAGTTCCTAGTGACCATGCCAACAGATTGTTTTACCCACCAAAGGTGCCGAACAAGTTATTTTTCCTACCGAGAGTGCCTAGAAATAGTGGCAACTGGCTAATTTGCCCATAGAAGCTGCCTAGCGATTAGGCCATCGTGCTATTTTTCCACCGAAGGTTCCTAGCTACGGTGCCAATGAGTAGTTTTACTTACCAAAGTTACCCAACGGGCTGTTTTTCCCACCAAATTTACCTGGCAACCATGCCAATGGACTGTTTTGCCCACCGAAGTTACTCAACTGGCTGTTTTTCTCACAAAGGGTGCCTAACGACCATGACAATAGGTTGTTTTGCCCAGCGAAGGTCCCTCGCAACTATGCCAACGGACTGTTTTACCCACAGAAGGTGCCCAACGGGTTATTTTTCCCTACGAGAGTCGCTAGAAATAGTGACAATGGGCTATTCTACCCATGGAAGGTGCCTAGCGATCAGGCCATCGAGCTATTTTTCCACTGAAGGTTCCTAACGATGATACCAACAGGGTTGTTTTACTTAAAAAAGTTACGTAACGGGCTGTTTTTCCCAACAAAATTGCCTAGAAACTACACCAACGGACTGTTTTACCCACCAAAGTTACCCAACTGGCTGTTTTTCTCACGAAAGGTGCCTAACGACCATGTCAACGGGTTGTTTTACCCGTCAAAGGTGCCAAGCCACCTTGTAAATGGGTTGTTTTAGTCACCAAAGTTACCCATCGTCTCGTTTTTCTTGCAAACGTTGCCTAAAACGGTGCCAACGGAGTATTTTACCCACTGAAGTTGCCCAACTGGCTATTTTTCTCATCATAGGTCCTAGCGACCATGCCAACGGGTTGTTTTGCCCATCGAAGGTGCCTAGTGACCGTGCCAACGGATTGTTTTACCCATCAAAGGTTCCTAATAGAGCCAATGGGTGTTTTGCCCACTGAAGGTGCCTAGTGACTATGCCAACGGATTGTTTTTCCACCAAAGGTTCGTATCGACGGTGCCAATGGGTTGATTTACTCACCAAGGTTGCCTAGCAGCCATGCCAATGGATTGTTTTACCCATGGAAGTTACCAAACTGATTGTTTTTCGCACAAAAGGTGCCTAATGACCATACCAACGAGTTTTTTTGCTATCAAAAGTTACCAGGGAACTGTGCCAACAAATTGTTTTACCTACCGAAGCTGGCCAATTGGCTGTTTTTCGCACCTAAGGTTCCTAGCGACGATGATAATAGGTTATTTTTCCCATCGAAGGTTCCTATTTACCATGCCAAAGGACTCTTTTACCCACCGAAGGTGCCCAACGTGTTGTTTTTTCCTTTGAGAGTGGCGAGAAATAGTGCTAATGGGCTATTTTGCCCACCGAAGGTGCCTAGCGACCTTGCCATCGGGTTGTTTTTCCACCGAAGGTTCCTAGCGATGGTGCCAACGGGTTGTTTTACACACTAAAGTTGCCCAACGGGTCGTTTTTCCAACAAAAAGTTGCCCAGCAACAGTGCTAACGGACTGCTTTACTCATTGAAGTTGCCTAACTGGATTTTTTCTCCACAAAGGTACCTAACGACCATGCCAACGGGTTGTTTTGCCCATTGATGGTTCCTAGTGACCGTGTTAAAGGACTATTTTACCCACCGAATATGCCCAATGGCTTGTTTTTCCCAGCGAGAGTGCCCAGAAACTATGCCAACGGGCTATTTTACCGACCAAAGGTGCCTCGCGACCATGCCATTGGGATGCTTTTCCATCAAAGGTTCCTAGCGATTGTGCCAACAGACTGTTTTACTCACCCAAGGTTCCCAATGGGCCATTTTTCCAACCAAAGTTGCCTAGTAATCATGCCAACGAAATGTTTTACCCACTGAAGTTGTCAAACTAGTTACTTTTCTCACCAAAGGTGCCTAACAACCATGACAGTGGGTTGTTTTGCCCATCGAAGGTTCCTAGCGACCATGCCAATGGACTGTTTTACTCACTGAAGGTGTCAAATGGGTTATTTTTTGCACCGAGAGTGGCTAGAAAAGTGGCAACGGGCTACTTTGCCCATAGAAGGTGCCTAGTGATTAGTCCATCGGGCTGTTTCTCCACCGAAGGTTCCTAGCGTCATTGCCAACGGGTTGTTTTACTCACCAAAGTTGCCCAACAGGCTGTTTTTACACCAAAATTACCTAGCAACTGTGCCAACAGATTGTTTTACCCATTAAAGTTACCCAACTTGTTGTTTTTCTCACAAAAGTGCTTAATGAACATGACAATGGGTTGTTTTACCCACCAAAGGCTCCTAACAACCATGCCAACGGATTGTTTTATCTACTGAAGGTGTCAAACGGGTTATTATGCCCATGGAAGGTGCCTAACGATCAGGCCATCGGGCTGTTTTTCCACCGAAGGTTCCTAGCGATGGTGCCAACAGGTTGTTTTACTCACCAAATTTGCCCCACGGACCGTTTTTCCCACCAAAATTACCTAGAAATCGTACCAACGGACTGTTTTGCCCACCAAAGTTACCGAACCGGCTGTTTTCCTCACGAAAAGTGCCTAAAGACCATGCCAACGTGTTGTTTTACCCATCGATGGTGCCAAGCGACAATGCCAACGGACTGTTTTACCCACCAAAGTTACCCAACGGGCTGTTTTTCTCATAGAAGTTGCCTAGAGACCGTGCCAATGGAGTGTTTTACCTACCGAAGCTGCCCAACTCGCTATTTTTCTCATCAAAAATGATAGTGACCAAACCAACGAGTTGTTTTGCTCATCGAAGGTGCCTAGTGACCGTGCCAACGGACTATTTTAGCCACCCAAGGTTCCCAATGGGTAGTATTTCCCACTGAGAGTGGCTAGAAATAAAGCCAATGGGCCATTTTGCCCATCGAAAGTGCCAAATGACTATGCCAACGGATTGTTTTTCCACCAAAGGTTCATATTCAAGGAGCCAACGGTTTGTTTTACTCAGCAAAGTTGCCCAAAGAGCTGTTTTTCCCACCAAAATTGCCTAGCAACCAAGCCAAAGGATTGTTTTACCCATTGAAGTTACCCAACTGTCTGTTTTTCTCACAAAAGGCGCCTAACGACCATGCCAACGAGTTGTTTTTCCCATCAAAGCTAACTAGCCATCATGCCAATAGGCTGTTTTACCTACCGAATATGCCCAATGGGTTGTTTTTCCCACCGAGAGTGGCTAGAAACAAAGCCAATAGTCTATTTTGCCCACTAAAGGTACCTACAGACTGTGCCATTGGGATGTTTTTCCTCTGAAGGTTCCTAGCGATAGTGCCAATGGACTGTTTTTCCAACAAAAGTTGCCCAACTGGATGTTTTTGTCAACAAAGGTGCTTAGCGACCATCACAACGGGGTTGTTTTGCCCATCGATGGTTCCTAGTGACCGTGATAAAGGACTATTTTACCCACCGAATGTGCCTAATGGCTTATTTTTCCCGCCGAGAGTGCCAGCAACTATGCCAACGGGTTATTTTGCCCACCGAAGGTGCCTACTGACCGTGCTATCAGGCTATTTTTCCATTGAAGGTACCTAATGGCCGTACCAACGGGGCATTTTTCCACCAAAGGTTCCTGGTGACAATGCCAATGGGTTGTTTTCCTCACCAAAGTTGCCCAATAGGTCGTTTATCCAACAAAAGTTACCTAGCAACTGTGCCAACAGACTGTTTTACCGACCGAAGCTGGCCAACTGGCTGTTTTTCACACCTAAGGTTCCTAGCGACCGTGACAACAGATTGTTTTACCCTTCGAAGGTTCCTAGGGACCATGCCAAAGGACTCTTTTACCCACCGAAGGTGCCCAACGTGTTGTTTTTCGCTTCGAGAGTGGCTAGAAATTGTGCCAATGGGCTATTTTGCCCACCAAAGGTGCCTAGCAACCTTGCCATTGGGTTGTTTTTCCACCGAAGGTTCCTAGCGATGGTGCCAATGGGTTGTCTTACGCAACCGTGCCAAAGTCATCCAACGGGTCGTTTTTCCAATAAAAGTTGCCTAGCAACCGTGCCAACGGACTTTTTTTCCAACAAAAATTGCCCAACTGGATGTTTTTGTTAACAAAGGTGCCTAGCGACCATGACAACGGGTTGTTTTGCCCATCGATGGTTCCTAGTGACCGTCATAAAGGACTATTTTACCCACCGATTGTGCCCAATGGCTTGTTTTTCCCACCGAGAGTTCTAGCAACTATGCCAATGAGCTATTTTGCCCACCGAAGGTGCCTAGTGACCGTGCCATCAGGATATTTTTCCATTGAAGGTTCCTAGTGATGGTGCCAACAGACTGTTTTACTCACCCAAGGTTCCCAACGGTCCATTTTTACAACCAAAGTTGCCTAGTAATCGTGCCAACGAACTGTTTTACTCATTGAAGTTGCCAAACTAGCTGCTTTCCTCACCAAAGGTGCCTAAGGACCATGAAAATGGGTTGTTTTTCCCATCGAAGGTTCCTAGCGACCATGCCAACAGAATGTTTTACCCACTGAACGTGCCAAACGAGTTATTTTTCCCACCGAGAGTGGCTAGAAATAGTGGCAGCGGGCTATTTGGCCCATAGAAGGTGCCTAGCGATTGGGACGTCGGGCTGTTTTTCCACCGAAGGTTCCCAACGATGATGCCAACGGGTTGTTTTACTCACCAAAGTTATCCAACGGGTCATTTTTCCCACCAAAATTACCCAGTAACCGTGCCAATGAACTGTTTTACCCACTAAAGTTACCCAACTGGTTTTTTTTCTTACAAATGGTGCCTAACGACCATGACAACGGGTTGTTTTGCCCATCGAAGGTTCCCAGTGACCATGCCAACGAACTGTTTTACGCTCCAAAGGTGCCCAATGGGTTATTTTTTTCCACCGAGAGTGGCTAGAAATAATGGCAACGGGCTATTCTAGCCATGGAAGGTGCCTAGAGATTAGGCCATCGGGCTATTTTTCCACCGAAACTTCCTAGCTACGGTGCCAACGGGTTATTTTACTCACCAAATTTACCCAACTGGCTAATGGTGCCTAACAACCATGCCAACGTGTTGTTTTACCCATCGAAGGTGCCAAGCGATCATGCCAATGGGTTGTTTTGGTTACCAAAGTTACCCAACGGGCCATTTTTCTCACAAAAGTTGCCTAGAAACTGTGCTAACGGAGTGTTTTACCCACCGAAGTGTTAGTTGTGTGCTCTAGGCCAATAGTCATATGTGCTCTAGGCCAATATTTAGCACACCCAAGCTACTTAGCGACTGTGCCAACAAGCTATTTTGTCTACCAAAGGTACCTAGCCGTAGTGCCAACGGGCTGTTTTACCCACCGAGGGTGCCAAAGGATCGTGTCAAAAGATTGTTTTGCCTACTGAAGTTGCTTAGTGATCATGCCAACTTGCTATTTTACTGACTAAAAGTGCCGAACAGACTGTTTTCCCACCAAAGGTGCCTAGTGACTATACCAATGGGTTGTTTTGCTCATTGGAGGTTCCTAGCGACCGTGCCAATGAGCTATTTTCCCAATAAAGATGCCTAGAGAGCATGCCAACTGGCAGTTTTGCCCACCCAAGGTGCCTAGTGGTCGTGCGAACGCGTGGTTTTGCCCATTGGAGGCACTTAGCTACCATGTCAATGGGTTATGTTGCCCACCAAATGTGCCCAATTGGCTTTTTTCCACTAAAGGTGCTTAGTGAACATGCCAACAGGCTGTTTTTCCCATCGAGGGTGCCCAATAGGCTGTTTTTCCCACTGAAGGAGCCCAATGGGTTATTTTTCCCATTGAAGGTGCCTAGCGACCATGCCAATGAGTTGTTTTGCCCACCATTGGTGCCTAATGACTATGCCAATGGACTGTTTTCCCACTGATTGTGCCTAGCCACCGTACTAATAGGCTGTTTTGCCCACCGAAGGTGCCTAGGATCCATGCTAACATGTTGTTTGGCCCACCCAATATGCCTAGTGACCATGCCAACGAGCAGTTTTGCCCACAGAGGGTACCTACAGACCATGCCAACAGGTTGTTTTGCCTATAGATGGTGCCTAATGACCGTGCCAATGGACTGTTTTGCCCATAAAAGGTGTGCCAGTTGGCAATTTTTCACACCAAAGGTGCCTGATGACCATGCCAATAGGCTATTTTACACACCCAAGGTGCCAACGTGCTGTTTTGACCCCCGAGGGTGCCTAGCATCCATGCCAATGGTGAATTTTACCCAGGGTGCCTAGTGACATTGACAATAGGATGTATTGCGCGTACAAGATGCCTAGCGACCATGCCAACGTGCTATTTTACCCACCAAAGATGTCAACAGGCTGTTTTTCCCACCAAAGTTCCAAGCGACCATACCAACGAGTTGTTTTGCCCACTGAAGGTGTGTGAAGGGGTTGTTTTGCCACTGAAGGAGTGTCAACGGGTCGTTTTTCCACCGAATGTGCCTAATGACCGTGCCAACAGACTGTTTTGCACCGATGGTGTGCAAACAGGCTTTTTCCCACAAAAATTTCCTAGCGACCGAGCCAACAGGCTGTTTTACTCACCGAAAACACTTAGTGATGCTGCTAGTTGGTTGTTTTGCCCACCGATGCTAATGGGCTATTTTGCTCACCCAAAGTGCCTAGCGATAGTGCCAACAGGACATTTTTTCCAGCGAATGTACCTAGTGACTATGTCAATGGACTGTTTTGCCCACCAATGGTGTGCGAACGGGCTATTTTTCCTACCCAGAGCTGCCTAATATCCTTGCCAACAAGTTGTTTTACCCACCGAAGGTGCCCAACGGGCTGTTTTTCCCACCAAGGGCTGTTTTGCCCACCGAAGGTGACTACCGACTCTTTCAACGGGCTATTTTCTCACTGAAGGTGACTCGCAACCATTCCAAAAGGCTGTTTTGCCCACAGAAGGTGGCTAATGACCATGCCAACGACCTGTTTTTCCCATCATAGGTGCCTAGCGATCATTCCAATGGGTTTTTTTTCCCACCGAAGGTGCCCAACTAGCTATTTTTCCTACCAAAGGTACCTAGTGGCTATGCCAATGGGTTGTTTTACCTAATGAAGGCACCAAACGGGTTATTTTTCCCACCGAGGGTGCCCAACGGGCTATTTTTCCCACCGAAGGTGCCCAATGGGTTGTTTTGCCCATTCAAGGTGCCTAGCAACCATGCCAACGAGTTGTTTTGCCCACTGTTAGTGCCTAGTGACTATGCCAATGGACTATTTTTCCTACTGAAGGTGCCTAGGGACCATCCTATCGGGCTATTTTAACCATCAAAGGTGCCCACGAGTTGTTTTTCCCACTGAAGGTGGCTAGCAACTGTGGCAACAGGTCATTTTTTCTACCGTAGGTGCCTAGAGATTGTGCCAATGGGCTTTTTTATCCACCGAAAGTGCCCAATGATGGTACCTAACGATTGTGTCAACAGACTATTTTCCCACTGAAGGTGTGCCAACAGACTATTTTTCCCATCGAAGGTGACTAGCGACAGTGCCAACGAGCTGTTTTGCCCACCAAAGTTGCCCAATGATCTATTTTGCCCCCTGAAGGTGCCTAGCCTCCTTGCCAGTGGGTTGTTTTGCCCATCGAAGGAGCCTAATGACCATGCCAATGGGTTGTTTTGCCTACAGAGGTTGCCTGGCGGTCGTGCCAACGGGATGTTTTGCCCAGAGAGGGTGCCTAACCACCGTGTTAACGGGCTATTTTGCCCACCGAAGGTGGCTAATGACCATTCCAACAAGGTGTTTTGCCCACCAAGGATACCTAGCGACTGTGCCAATGTGTTTTTTTCCCAGCAAAGGTGCCTAGAAAACATGCCAACGGGTTGTTTTATCCACCGAAGGTGCCCAAAGATGATGTCAATGGGTTGTTTTACCCACCGAAGGTGCCCAACTGGTTGTTTTTCCCACTGATGGTGCTTAGCGAGTGTGCCAATGGGCTGTTTAACCTACCGATGGTGCCCAACGAGCTATTTTTCCCACCAAAGGTGCTTAGTGACCGTACCAACGGGTTGTTCTGCCCATGAAAGGTGTGCCAATGAGCTGTTTTGTCCACCAAAGGTGGGCCAACGTTCTATTTTTTCCACCGAATGTGCCCAATGACTGTGCCAACAGATTGTTTTGCCCACCGAAGGTGTGCCAATAGGCTGTTTGGCCCACCGAAGGTGGCTAATAGGCTATTTTTCCCACTGAAGGTGCCTAGTGAACTTGCCAATGGGCTATTTTGCCCACCGAAAGTGGTTAGCGACAGTGCCAATGGGCTGGTTTGCCCATAGATGCCAACGGGCTATTTTACCCATCGAACGTTCCTAGTCACCATGCCAACAGGTTGTTTTGCCCACCAAGGGTGTCTAGCAACCGTGCCAACTTTCTACTGTACCCACTATAGGTGCCCAACCTGTTATTTTTCCCACCAAAGATGCCTAGACAATGTGCAAATGGGTTGTTTTGCCCACTGAAGGTGCCTATGGACCATGCGAACTGGCTATTTTGCCCACCCAAGGTGGCTTGTGAATGTGCCAAGGGGCTATTTTGCCCACTGAAAGTGCCTAGAGACAGTGCCAATGGTCTGGTTTGCCCTAGATGCCAATGGGTTATTTTCCCTACACAAGGTGCCTAACGACCATGCCAACAGGCCATTTTTTCTACCAAATATGCCTAGTGACCATGCCAACGGACTATTTTGCTCATCAAAGGTGAGCCAACTATTTAGAAATCGCGTAGGGATCTGAATCCGAATGCAGCAGAATAGTTACAATTCAAGTCCAAGTGGATTAATTAACTTTGTTCTCTTCAACCAATTCTATATGTGAGACCCATTAGGTTCCCAAATAAGTTGGCAATGATTATAGATTCTAATTCTAATTCATAATTAGAATTAGATAAATTAAAATTCTTTTTAATTTATCTAATTCTAATTATGAATTAGAATTAGAATTTATTTTAATTTATCTTTAATTCTTTAATTAAACAATTTACAATTATAGATCAAGATTGACATCTAGCAATGCATCATTACCACCTAAATATTTAGGAATGTCAGGTTTTGACTAACCTTTTCATGCATTATTTTTCTGTATAATTCAATCCTTTCATCATATAATGTTTTGATTAGACATAGAGCATGGAATTAATGTCTACTCTATTTTCAGTCCAATCATATTGGTTCTCTGCCATTAGCTATCGATTCAATTAATGATATTTGCAAGCTATTTACAAAATATCATTCAACCTTGGCCAAGGATTTCCAGAATCAATATTAATTGAGAACAATGGAAAATTCTCCCTAATTACTTTAAGGTGATGAATCTGATCTTGATCACACAATTATCTACATATAGTTCTTGCTACATCTAATGAGTACCTATTAAATGAACCATGAATAAACAAATTATAAGTAGTATCAAAATATAGCAATCCCTATATAAGATAACTTTTATGACCTTAAGTCAAAGGATCACTTATACAATTATCACAAAGAGAATTCCATAGACATACAAGTAATGTTTTAAATGTATTTCTCA
This sequence comes from Erythroxylum domingense, assembly GCA_025594535.1. Taxonomy (NCBI): domain Eukaryota; kingdom Viridiplantae; phylum Streptophyta; class Magnoliopsida; order Malpighiales; family Erythroxylaceae; genus Erythroxylum; species Erythroxylum domingense. The sequence goes on along the minus strand of JANQBM010734131.1, from coordinate 3,947 downwards.
TATTGAGTATGTTCAGTGAACTTGTTCTGTAATGTTTAAGTATCTTTATACTTTAGCCTATGAGATCGACTACTTCCTCCATAAGGAAAAACACAATGTATGCTAGTGTTTTTACGTTCTATTAATTTCCAATCTTAATACAACAATGACTAGGAACATTTAGGAATAATAAATAAATGCAATATGAATCTCATAATTATAATCTCATTATAATTTCATTTGCAATGTACAATTATTCCATGGACTTTATCATATACATCTAAACATGTACGAGATAAATAATGCCTTTAAATAATTTGTCACTAAGCTGTAACCAAAGTGATTGGCTTTAGGGCAAAAACCAACACCAACGGGCTATTTTTCCCATTAAAGGTGCCTAGCGTCCTTGCAAACAGGCTGTTTAACCCACCGAAGGTGCACAAAGGGCTATTTTCCCTCTGAGGGTGCCTAAAATTCCTGCCAACAGGCTATTTTACCCATCGAAGATGTTTAGCGATTGTCCAATTGGCTGTTTTTCCCACCGAAAGTGACTAGCGACCATTCCAATCGGCTATTTTCCCACTGAAGGTGTCTAGCGACCATTCCAATGGACAAATTTTCCACCAAAAGTGCCTAGCGAATGTGCCAACGGGCTATTTGGCTCATCGTAGCTACCCAACGGTCATGCTAACGGGCTTTTTTACGCACCTAAGGTGCCCAACTGGCTGTTTTTCCTATCGAGGGTGCCTATCAACCATGCCAATGGGCTATTTTGCCAACTGAAGGTGACTAGTGGCCGTTCCAATAGGTTGTTTTCCCATCGAAGGTGACTAGCGACCATTCTAGTAGTCTGTTTTCCCATCGGAGGTGTCCAATAGGCTATTTTTCCACTAAATATGCCTAACAAACGTGCCAACAGGCTGTTTTGCCCACTGTAGGTGCCCGGCGACTGTGTTAATTGCCTTCTTTACCCACTAAAGTTGCCCAATGGGCCCTTTTTCTCAATGAAGGCACCTAGCAACCATACCAATAGGCTATTTTGCCCTCCAATGGCATGCAAACGAGCTGTTTTGCTCACCAAAGGTGCGCCAACGCGTTGTATTTTCCACCAAATGTGCCTAGCAGCTGTGTCAACGGACTATTTTGCCCACCGAAGGTGTGCCAACTGGCTATTTTTCCTACCAAAGGTGCCTAGAGATTGGGTCAACGAGCTATTTTACCAACTGAAGGTGCCTAGCGACAAGCTAACGGGCTGTCTTAATCACCCAAGGTCTATAGCGACCGAGCCAACGGGCTATTTATCCCATTGAGGTTACCTAGCAACCATGCCAATGGGATGTTTTGCCTATTGAAGATGCCTAACGACCACACCAACGGGCTGTTTTACCCACCAAAGACACCCAATGAGTTGTTTTGTCCATCGATGGTGCCTAGCGACTGTGCCAACAAGCTGTTTTACCCACCGAAGGTGCTTAGAGGTTGTGCCAATGGGCTGTTTTGCCCACTGAATGTGCCCAATGAGTTGTTTTTCCCACCAAAGGGGCCTAGTGAACCTACCAACAGGATGTTTTGCCCGTCGAAGGTGCCTAGCGATCATGCCAATGGGTTGTTTTATTCTCCAAAGGTGCCCAATGAGATACTTTTCCACCTAAGAGGCCTAGCGATCATGTCAATGGGTTGTTTTACCCACTGAAGGCACCCAACGGGTTGTTTTCCCACCGAGGGTGCCCAACGGGCTATTTTTCCCACCGAAGGTGCCCAATGGGTTGTTTTGCTTATTGAAGGTGCCTAGCGATCATGCCAACGAGTTGTTTTGCCCATCGTTAGTGCCTAGTGACTATGCCAATCGACTATTTTTCCTACCGAATGTGCCTAGCCACTGTACCAATGGGCTGTTTTGCCTACCAAAGGTGCCTAGGACCCATGCTAATAGGTTGTTTGGCCCACCTAAGATGCCTAGCGACCATGCCAATGAGCAGTTTTGTCCACAAAGGGCGCCTAGAGACCATGCTAACAGGTTGTTTTGCCTACAGATGGTGCCTAACGACCATGCCAATGGACTGATTTGCCCACTGAAGATGTGCCAGCTGGCAATTTTTTATACTGAAGTTGCCTAATGACCGTGTCAATCGATTGTTTTGCCCACCTAAGGTGTCTGGCGTTCGTGCCAACGGGTTGTTTCACCAACCAAAGGTGCCCAACGATTTGATTTACCCACCAATGGTGCCTAGTAATTGTGCCAACGTACTATTTTCCCACCAAAGGTGTGCTAACTAAATGTTTTTCCTACTGAAGGTGCCTAGCAATTGTGCGAACAAGCTGTTTTGCCCACCGAAGGTGCCTAGTTACTACACAAAATGGGTTGTTTTCCCAACTAAGGTACCTAATGAATTTGCCAATGTGCTATTTTTTCCACCAAGGATCCTAAAAACTATGCCAATGGGTAGTTTTTCCCCCGAAGATGCCTAGCGACCTTGCCAATGGGCTATTTTTCCCACTGAAGGTGGCTAGCGACCGTGCCAACAGGTCATTTTTTTCACCATAGGTGCCTAGCGATCGTGCCAATGGGTTTTTTACCCACCGAAGGTGCCCAACGATGATATCTAGAGATCGTGTATGTAGACTATTTTCCCACCGAAGTTGTGCCTAATGACCATGTCAATGGGTTGTTTTGCCCACAGAGGGTACCTAGAGACCGTGCAACGAGATGTTTTGCCCACCGGAGGTGTCTAGCCACCATGTCAGCAAGCTGTTTTGCCCACCAAAGGTGCCTAGTGACCATTCCAAAAGAGTGTTTTGCCCGCCAAGGGTGCCTAGTGACTGTGCCATCGTGTTGTTTTTCCCACCGAAGCCACCCAACTGGTCGTTTTTCCCACCAAAGGTGCCTAGCAAACATGCCAATGGGTTGTTTCACCTACCGAAAGTGCCTAAAGACGATGTCAATGGGTTGTTTTACCCACCAAAGGTTCCCAACTGGTTTTTTTTCTCGCCGATGGTGCTTAGCAAGTGTTAATAGGCTGTTTTATCCACCAAAGGTGCCTAGTGACTGTACCAACGGGTTGTTTTGTCCAGGAAAGGTGTGCCAACGAGCGGTTTTATCCATCGAAGGTGTGCCAACGTGCTGTTTTTTCCACCGAATGTGCCAAAGGATTGTTTTGTCCACTGCCAATAGGCTTTTTTTTCTACTGAAGTTACGTAACGACCATGCCAATGGGCTGTTTAGCTGACCGAAGGTGGCCAATGGGCTATTTTTCCCACTGAAGGTACCTAGTGAACTTGCTAATGGGCTATTTGACCCCCCGAAAGTGGCTAACGACCATGCCAATAGGCTGGTTCGCCCACAAATGCCAACAGGCTATTTTACCCATTGAAGGTTCCTAGTGACCACGCCAATAGGTTGTTTTTCCCACCAAGGGTGCCCAATAACCGTGCCAAAGGGCTGCTATATTTACCAAAGGTGCCCAATTGGTTATTTTTCCCACCAAAGGTGCCTAAACAACGTGCCAACGGGTTGTTTTGCCCACTGAAGGTGTCTATGGACCACGCGAACTTGCTATTTTGCCCACCCAAGGTGTCTAGTGAATGTTCCAAGGGGCTATTTTGCCCACCGAAAGTGCCTAGAGACCGTGCTAATGGTTTGGTTTTCCCCAGATGCCAATGGGCTGTTTTCCCCACACAAGGTGCCTAGTGACTATGCCAATGGGCCATTTTTTCTACCGAATGTGCCTAGTGACCGTGCCAACGGACTATTTTGCTCACCGACAGTATGCCAACTATTTGGAAATCGAGTAAGGATCTGATCCTGAATGCAGATGAATAGTTACAATAAAGTCCAAGTGGATTAATTAACTTTGCTCTCTTCAACCAATTCTATATGTCAGACCCATTAGATTCCCAAATATGTTGGCAATGATTATAAATTCTAATTCTAATTCATAATTAGAATTAGATAAATTAAAAATCTTTTT
>JANQBM010733919.1:0-14809 GCA_025594535.1 Erythroxylum domingense | reverse complement strand
ATCATGATTTATACCTAATCGCAACAAAAATAAAATTAATCCCCAACATATAGTAAGAAGAAAATCGGGGTCCAACAGAGTATGCTAAAATTCTTGGTAGTGTGATGCTCTTGATAAACTATTCTCGTCCTGATATTGCATACTGCGTTAGCAGACTTAGTAGCTATACTCAAAATCCTAGTCAAGAGCATTGGAATGCATTGACTTGTTTGTTGAGGTATTTGAAAGGTACTCTGCATTATAGATTATCTTTTGGTAGTCATCCTTCTGTATTGAAGGGATTCTAATGCTAACTGGGTTACAAAGACTGATGATATACACTCTACCAGTGGTTATGTTTTTACCTTGGCAGGAACTGTAGTGTTTTGGAAATCATCTAAGAAAGCATGTATTGTGAGATCAATAATGAAGGCTGAGTTTATGACTTTATAGTTAGCAAGATGGGAAGCTAAGTGGCTGAGGAATCTCTTAGTAGATATCCCGCTTTGGGAAAAACCAATTTCTTCTGATTTTCTTTATTGTGATTCGTAAGCTGCCATTTATGTTGCCAAGAGCAAGGCATATAATGGAAAAAATAGACATATCAAATTAAGACATAAAATTGTCTGTACTTTAATTAGACATGGTGTAATTTCTTTGGACTATGTCAAGTCAGAAAGAAACTTAGCGAATTCGTTTTCAAAAGCTTTGAGCAAAAAACTAGTTTCAAAGCATGCTAAAGGGATGGGCTTGAGCTCAATTGTGTAGTAACCTCATGATGGACACCTGACTTGGGAAACCAAGTTCAATGGGTCAAAAGAAGTTATGTGGTGACTACTTATTTATACTTTGTTTGTGGTATAATACTGAGATATATTCAGCTGTTGAATTACATCCCTAGCATGACTTTACTGCATTTGATGAGGTTGGATTGTATAATCCTTAATGGGTTCCGTAGCCTAAGTTTGGGTGGTGTGAGCAGTACACATTTGATGGACTCACCTACGTTATTATGGGAGGCTAGCCACCCTCTTATAAAAGTATTTAGGCTATCCCTCTAGAGTGATCATGAGACTAGGGTATTTTGAGGCTGGTAACTCTCTAGCAAGTTCTGTCTCCGTTTTTTGGACAACAGGTTGAAGACTTAGTTCACTTGGTTATTCATCTATTTTTCTCCTAAATTGTTACAGTTTGTTTCTCAAGTTTTGGACCAAGTGGGGGATTGTTGATGTTTTATTCCAAAACTTGAATATAACGTTACCAACGTTCACTATAACATTGATAACATTTCTCTTATCTTTTTTGCTATTATTATGCTCAAACATCCATTCTCCTTTACCAACGTATACATTGTTTCTACTATAAAAATCCCCCTCACTTCTATTTCACTCACTCCCCACTATTACACATCTTCTCATTTTCTCTAAGCAAGACACATATCTACTTATCTTGTCTATTATACTTTTTTTCTGTTTTTATTAATTCTTAAAGACAGTTCCTACTTTACTCTTTAAAGTACACCGAAGCTGGTGAAAAAGGCGTTAATCCTGGGGTTGGATCCCACTATCCTGCTGCATCGTAGAGGGGGAATTTTCAACTTAGGGTAGTGATTTTTTACGACGCCTTGCATTTAGATAAGTTGTTCCAATTCAATTAATTATTATTGCTATTTTCGCTAACAATATATACTAAAAGGCTTCTTGGCAATTACTTTGTAGAAAATGAAAAGGAAAATTTTGGAAAAAAAAAACACTTGCCTAGAGCCTAGATTCATGAAGGGCTATTTATTAAAAGAGTTAAAAACTAATAAATTAATAACCTTATTTATTAAAATAGTTAAAAATTTAAAAGTCAATAAATTTATTCGTTAAAAGAGGTAAAAATTGAAAAGTCAATAAATCTGCTTCAAGATGTTTATATATACCAAAAGGTTTCTTGCAATTTACCTCTTAGAAAATGAAAAGGAAAATTTTTTAATTGAATTTCTTATTCTAAATTTCAAGCTTTGTTCAATAGAGCTAAAGAGGAGTTTGCTTCCAACCATCAATTGAGATTTATGCTAACATCTTTATTAACCGTATATTATATTGATATAATAATATTTAATCCTAATATATAATTAGATTTTTAATCTTTGACTTTTCATTTAAACTCTAGCTTTTAATAAAAAGTTCCGATAACTCCTAGTGTGGGGCTGATGATTTTTGGAGAGTAGAATTTTTAAAATTTTTTAAACTTTTAAATAAGATAAGATCTCATTTAGGATGAAATGTAGTGTGCCTTACAAGTAATTACATTAGAATGGATGCGTATTTATTTATAAGTATATACTAAAAAATTTTAAAAGGATAATTATTGTAACATTTTCTTATTATTTTATATTTTCTTAAAAGAAATTGTACATTCATTGAAGTATCATATCCTTATCCTCCATATATAATGGTTCACCTCTCTTTTAACATATCTAGTTGTTGTGGATAAGAGAATTGCTCTGTTAAAGAATAAATTTGAATAATTAACGATGTTTGAAAGTATTTTTGGATCCTTATTTGATTCAAAGAATTTGAAGTTGTTGGATGATAATGAACTAAGAGGATTTTGCCCTAATTTACAACTATTTTTTCTCATGATAATGTATCGGATGTGAATTTATATGATCTTTTTTTAAATTAAAATGCTACAATTGACTTTGTCCACTACAAGAAAATCATAGATTAGGGATGGAATTTTATTAACGGAACCAAAATCGAAGCTATTTACTGACGGAACAACATAGTCCATTGGTAAAAGTGTCGTTAAAATTTTTAATTTATGATGGAAACAAGTGTCGTTGATAAAGGTGGGGGGAAAATATTCGCAGAAATTTTCGACGAAATATAGCGACGACCAAACAATTACCGTCGGTAAAGATTGCGGGAAAGCTTCCCTTGATTAAATAGCATCGGACCTTTGCCGACAGAAATAGTTTTGTCAGGGAAATATGCTTTGTTAATAGTCGTCATCGGTTGTTTACCGACGGTATGTAGTCCATCTTTAATTTTTTTATGGAGTAAATAGTTCGTTTGTAAAACAGCACACATTACCGATAGAAAGCTCTATCCGTCACAAAGTAAACGACATAAAATGAGCCATATTTTTGGTGAATTTGAATACCGATGGAAAATAGGTTCTGTCGGTAAAAGATGACTTGTTCATTAATAATACAATATCGTTTGGTTTTAATCCAAATGATGTCGTTTAAGTTTTCTTCTTAACCCGACCCCCCTTTGCGCTATTTTTCTTCTCTCCTCAGCAGCCTGTGTCGGTTTTGTGCTATTTTGCTTGCTTTCACTGTCGGTTTCTACCTGTTTTTTGTCCCATCGTGTGCCATTTTGAGGTAAACTCTCTATTGAGTTTATTTTGTCTTCAAAAAACAAAGCAAGCATATAGTTATATATATGTATACCGTGGGTGTTGGGTTAGTTTTTGTGTGATGATTGTTGGTATATGCATTTTTTTATGTCATTGTTGGTTTATTTATTATTTACATGTATTGTTGTTGGTAAATAATGGAAAAATTCATTTGTTTTGTGATTCGTTAAAGATAATAAATATTGCCTATGAGTTGTTCGATTAAATGTCCCTTATATAGAGACTTCCATGTTCAGATAATATATGAACTTGTTTTATGTGAATTTGAAGATACAATTGCATTTAGATATTGAAAATGCTCATTCAACTTTTATAAATAGTCATCCTCCCCTTTTGGATGCATGTTGGGTAATATTGGGCGTGATCAATCAATTCACTTTATGAGTAGATTTTGTGTCTAATGATAATTTGAATTTTTTATGATTATAAATACCTGAGTATTTAGGTTTTGAACATCTTTATGATATTTTAAAGTTACAATAACACTACTTTTATAATAGTTCTTACGTATTCACAAGTAATCATTCATTCATTGTAAAGTGATTATGAACCATTGAGCATTAAAAGGAACAAGCACATTTTATTCAAGTGGTAAAATTTTTTTGGCATTGTATCTCTTATAGTTAATTAATCTAAGAAAGATTTAGGGTACTTGTCATCTTCAAGAAAGATTGTATAAGAGTTACTTTTTATTTAAACAAAGATTATTATAAGGATATTCCTCTTCACTTAGTTGAAAGAAGATTTCAATGGATTCTTAAAAGAGATTTGGGAACGTAGATAAGGTTTGATTATTGAACTATTATGAATTATTTTGTAATTTCTTTTTCGTACGTTCTTTATATTATTCTTATTCATTTGAGATACTTGAAATTTAGAATAATCTAGTTTTGCTTATAATTTATAAGGATAACGATTTATATAATTAGTTTATTTATATAATTATGATTTATATAATTGAAATACTTAATTTATAGTTGTAGTTTATTTAATTTAACTTTTTTTTATATCTTATCCATTTTAGTTTTTATATATCTTTATTATATTCTAATTATGTTTATTATATTCGAATTATTTCTATATATAGTAATTATCTATATATAATAATTATCAAAATATAATAATTTATTGTAAAATAATGAAAATAATTCAAAATTTTGATTTTTGATTTTTGATTTTTGATTTTATCAAAATTTTGAATTATGTTTTTAGAATTGTGTTATTTATCATTATAAGTCTTTTAGGCTTCAAGCATGTTATTCATAATTACAATACCTATAATGAATTTAGATAATGAATATTTGAGTTTACTGATTTTCCTATTTGATGCCTTATTTACTTACATCAAAATATTGTCATTATTGTTGACAAGAACTACACTTTTAAATTCTATCATGTAATGCATATCACATTTTAATTTCTCAATCTTATATTAAATATTTGATATTTTTTCATAGGCCCTATATTGTGTTAGAGAGCGTCGCTCATCTTTCTTCGTTGAAGTCTGAAATTGTCCATCCATCCAGGTTAGTTGTCCAACTAATATTTACTGTATGTATTTATTTAATAATATGATTATGATACCTTTGGATTTTGTTTGAATGCAAAAGAGGTCTTCATTTTGTGTTATTGTTTAGAATATTCTTCTAATCATTGATGAGTTTTTATGTTTTTTTTAATAGTCTATATTTATTGTATGTCAAATTAGTTTGGGATGTTATAGTTTGATCGGTTTGCATTAATTAACTTTGATTTGATTAATGAAAACTTTATAGACAAGACAATTGCTTTCTATAATACACCCCTAAGACGGTATATAGGCTAGAAACCTGTGATGCAGCCCGTGAGACTTATCGGTAAAAAATTTCACGAGCCTAGGAGTCACAACGAGAACTTATTTTCTTGATTCACAGGTGTAAACAATGTCATGTACCATAGTTTTGAAATCAAATATAGGTGGTTAATTCAATTGGTTAATACTTAGGGGAATTTATGTAAAGTTTAGATATTCTGTAAATTTTGGAGAACATGAAGGATATTAATTATGGAATCACTGTTTTAAATAAACAGTTTTGCAGAAATTGGGTCATGTTGATAGATCTTGGATGTATAGATGATTATCACGTGATGGTTTCATTAATCCTGAGTTTGTTGAGGGAGTTGAAGCTTTTATTCATTATGCATGTTCCTAACCTGCATATATGGATGGGCCAAAGATCAAATATCCATGTAAAAAGTGTAAGCACATTCATTTCCTTCCTATTGACGAAGTGAATGGACATTTGTTAAGAAAAGGGTTTGTCCCAAATTATTTTGAGTGGACACAACATGGGGAATCGTTGATTAGTATCACCTCAGGGGTTAATGAAACACAATCGTCAGTGAGCTTAAATGAGTTTGAAGGGGAGATTGGATTTAGAAAAAATAATGTAAATGCAAATGAAAATCCTTATATGCAAATGGTTTATGATGCAGCCAGTTATACCTTTCAGAAAAATATAGAAAATCTTGACAATTCAAACAATATTTTGACTTACTACACTCAGCTGACCAAAAAATATGGCCAAATTGTGAGACAATGACTTAATTTTCATCAATTGCTCATATCTTGAACATAAAGTTTGAAGGGCATATTTCTGATCGTAGTTTTGATAAAATTCTTGGATGGTATAATGAATCATTACCTCTTGATCACACCATGGTTTGATAGTTTTTACAATATCAAGAAATTTATTAGGGGTCTTGGTTTGCCTGTTAAAAAGATTGATTATTACAAATTGGGATGTATGTTGTATTAGGGTGATGATGTGGAATTACAAGAGTGCAAATTTTGTGGATAATCTGGGTTCAAGCTTAGAAAATGTTAAATGAAAGGAATGTTAGTATTGTGGAAGCGGGTGTATTATTTCCCACTAACTCCGAGACTTCAAAGACTATATGCTTCTGATGTTACTGCGTCTCATATGAGATAGCATAATGAACATCAACAGGAAGACATAATAATGAGTCATCCATTAGATGCATTGACATGGAAACATTTCAATGACACCCATTATGAGTTTGCAACTGAAAGTCGAAATGTTAGGTTGGGATTATCGACAGATGGATTCCAACCTTTTGGTCAATCCAATCTTTTGCCTCCATGGATGTGTATGAAAGAGGCATATATGTTCTTGATAGTGATTATGTCAGGGCCTACAAATCCAAAGCATAAAATTGATGTATTCTTACAACCATTAATATCTGAATTGCAGCATCTTTGAGAATATGGTATTGAGACATATAATGTGTCTATGAAACAAAATTTTATATTGAGAGCAGCTTTGATGTGGACAATTAGTGATTTTCTATCATATACCATGTTGTCTGGATAGAGCACAGCAGGAAAATTGGCTTGTCCTTATTGTGGCAATGATTTAAATGCGTTTTATCTTCCAAACGGGGGCAAAATATGTTGGTTTGACAACCACATAAAATTTCTTCCTTTAGATCATCCATTTAGGTAAAATAAGCAAAAGTTCATTAAGAATAGGATGGTTAAATCACCTCCTACTCCTCAGAAAGCTGGTGAAGAGATATTGAAGGAGATTGATGAATTAGGCTTGCTAAAAGTTACAGAATTCGAAGCTGATGAAATTAATACAAGCATTAGCAGAAATTTTGGCTGGAGAAAATGAAGCATCTTTTGAGATTTTTCATATTGGAAAACTAATTTGATACGTCATAATCTAGATGTGATACATATTGAAAAAAATATTTTTGACAATTTGTTCAATATCATTATGAAGTAAGTTGAAATAGATTATTTGTCATTTGAATTTTAGTGTTATTCATAGCTAAACATGCATAATAATGTTTTTATATTATATGAGGAGTTGTTACGTGAGCTCATGCCGGACAAAAGATAGGATGAGATCAATAAAGAAGTTGGAAGACACTTTCCTTGATAGTTCGAGCAGTATGTAAGTTTTCCCTTACATACTTTAAAATGAATGAATTATAAGATTTAATTGTTCAAACCAGAAGATCGTAGTTTTAATTTGGTATTTTCTTTTCTATAGGCCTTAGAAAATCCAATTGAAAACAAGTTCATATGTGATCTTGTGAAGGGACCTTTGTGAACTGTTAAATCATATCCGGTGTATTTCGTTAATGGATATAAATATCATACAGAATATTATGGTCATAGCATGACAACAATAAATAGTGGAGTTGCCCCTTACGGGGTAGTCTAGTGGTAGAAAGGGGGAGAAGATTGTGTGAAAGGTTGTGGGTTCAAATCAAGGGAGGAGCAGCCTTTGTTAAGGTGATGTAATCCCCCTGATAGTGGGTCGTCCTTTGGAGCAGGTACCCCTCCTACTATTTAGGATCAGACCCGGATTTACCTATTTATGAGTCTGAGTGGGTGGCTCATAGGTCCCAGGATTAGTTGGGCGAAGCCCGGAACCTGAGTTACCAAAAAAAATAAATAGTGGAGTTTGTATACAAGGAGAATTGATGGATTACTATGGCAAAATTATTGAGAGACTTGAAATTGAGTACCTTGCATTTCCAATAAAGCGAAGTGTGATATTTAAGTGTGAGTGGTTTGATCCAACTATAAATGTTGGTACAAAAATGCATAGCCAATACAATCCAGTTTAAATTAATAAGCGAAGAAGATTTCGACAATTTAAACCTTTCGTGTTAGCAATGCAAGCTATCCAGGTGTAATATGTCCCTTTTCCTAACTTACAACAAGATAAGTCAGATTGGTTGCTGTTTGCAAAGTTAAACCTCGAGGTGTTTTTGAATCATATGGAAAAGGAGAACAGAGAATTGAAAGTGAATCGTTTCAAGAAGATCCTTATAAAATAAATTCATCTGTCCTATATGAGGATAATGAACCTTTGAACGATCCATGTAATGCATATGTTGAAATTTTATCTAGAGAGGATGAGGAGGGCCAAAGATTTGAAGAAGAGCCTGAATGTGATTCAAATTCTTCAGAAAAAGAAGATGACTTTTATTTACAATTAAGTAATGATAGATATTAATTTGTGTTTGTAAATGAATATTATATTCAAGTAATCAATTATTTCCTTTTCAATAAATTGTATAACATATTTTTATGCAAATTGTAATATTTCAAGAAAATTTAATCAAATATTAATTTTAGGTTGAAATATGGCACCAAAGAGAAGACAGGATATTTCGCGACCAAGATTCAGACCATGATTCGGAGGTACTTACCATACAGATGAAGCATCTCATAGTGTAGCAGCTGGAACCGAATCTCCTCCTCCCCCTCTAGCTACTACACTTGTAGATGAGGTAACTTCTGTAGATGCTGCACCATCCACGACTCCTACATCATTTACTACCCCTATATCGACAGAGGTATCAGGGGTAAACAATGATGATGAAGGAAGCAGCCACCAGCCTGGAGCAAAGGGACTTGATGGAAGAACTTACATTACAATTGTCAATAATATGTAAGTGAAAATACACTAAACACTATATGTTTATAATTAAGTTATAAGTTCCAATATTCATAACGGTATAAAAATTTTCAATCTTATATTAGGTTCATTCCATATAGACCATGTTCAAGAAACATGAGATCAAAATTCAAGGAGAAGATTGATATTGAGGGCTTTACTTAGACGAATATCTCTTAGGCGACAAGGGAATTTTACTATCACGAGTTTGAGGTACAACAAAAATTATTTTTTTAATTAGCAATTTTGTACATTTAGTAGATAAATAATATCATTACATCATAAGTATTAATTGAATGTTTTCGCTTTTGTTTTAAGAAGAATTTTTTTGGAATTCTCAATTTGACACGATCGTTTATAGAGTATGGGAAAGATGAGCACGTATACGTTATCACGAATTCATTGCTACGATACGCAGAGCAAGTGTATGACTGCCTTACATTTCTAAAGAAATATGGAGTTGTTGGCAGCAGTATTGGACATTACCTGAGGCAATGTCCCTTTCAAAACGTAATTCGACCAACAGACATGGAGGACTGGGAGGAGAGTGTCTTCCCTTACATACGGGTAGATCTATTACCGACCAAGAGCATGCAGAGAAACTTGTAAGTATCTACACTTTAAATTTATGTTGTCATTTCTTTACTTTGCTGTATTTCTATTGAATTTTGTGTGAATGTTGGAATGAAAATTTGTGTTTCTTGTTGAGAATGATAATGTTATAAATGTCCGGTGTCATATATGACTGTGTTTTTTAGTTTTGTTCTTTATTCAACAGGAGGTAGATTTCATAAAAATAGAAGAAACTCTACCTAAATTTTTATAAATTTTAATTAACTTATAACATTTTATTCTTATGCAGGAAAAGACTATGGGCATGAGGCCTACACCCCATCAGCTCTTTTTGCACACTCACACAAAGAAACATGACGGTATAACATTCGTCAACAACCGTTGTAGAGAACTCAATGTATGTGAAATTTATGGTTTAATATTAATGCTTAATAATTATCACTTACTAATATAAACATTGCTTTCTGATAGGACCAAATACAAGAAAGCATTCAACGATAATCTCAGCAGTCTAAAGATGTTGATGAGACTTAAACCTATCTTCATGCAGTGGGTTGTAGGGATCGTCGAGGAAGGATATTCGAGTTAGACTCATTTGCAAACATATGTTATTCGCATTCCTCAACGTCCAGTACAACTGCATTTAGTAGGCGGTCAGAATCCAATGAGATAGTCGTTCAGCTTGAGAGCACAGTACAGATGCTAGCATCTCAGTTACAACAGTCAATGGAGTACATAGTTCAGCTCCGTAATGAGCTGAATGAGTTGAAGGGTAGGGGTAGCATCTTATCACATCAATCAGAGCATCCGCCATCTCCAAATTAATAATGTACTTTTAAACATTTTATTAGAGATACGAAAACTTATTATGTACAGTTTAATGTTTTTATTATCAATTAAGATATTTCCAACTTTATATTATTAATCAAATTTATGTTTACAAAATTAAATTTATACTATCACATTAATAATTGTTTCAATTATGCAAAATAAACTTTATTGACGGTATTGCCAGTACATTAAAAAAAACTTATTTAGTTCATTTAAGGACGAACATATGAGAATTTGTCGCTAAAACTTAAACATTTACCGACGAAATAATAATTTTTGTTGATAAATTCGAAACAATTTGCACAAATGTACTGATGGAAAGATGGCAACCTTATGCAATGGAATCTCCGTCGGTAACTTTGAAACAATTTATTGACATAAACTTTCAACCTTTGGTAAATATATTAATGGAAAACAATTGTCCATCGATTAATATACCTAAACGTAAAGATAATCCGTCGTTCAATTTACCGACGTAAATATATTCCGTCGGTATTTATTAGCTACGGCCGTTTCTCCGACGCTTTTGTCCGTCGTTAATGTCCGTTGCTAATATTACATATCGACAAAATGTCTTCGTCTTCCGTCGGTAAATATCGTTGCAAAAACATATTTTTCTTGTAGTAGTCAAATAAGTTATTGTCATGTGTTAAAATTCTTGAATTGATTAAAGATGCATATTGTTATCCAAATGTTTCTATTGACTATCAAATTCTATTGACTATAGCACCGGTTGAGAAGTTTTTCAAAGTTAAAATCATTGAAAACTTACTTGAGGTCATTAATGTTACAAAAAAGGTTGAATGATTTAGTTATTTTATATATAAGAAAGGATATATTGGACAACATTGATTTTGATACTATTATTAATAATTTTATATTTAAAAATGTGAAGAGAAATTAATTTTTATGATCATATTCATACTTATTAGTGTAACCATCTTGGTGTTTTGCAATATGATATTATTGTTCAATTGTTGCTGTAATTATTTTTAGTGATTTTATTGCTGCTGAAATTTATAAAATGTTGTTATGATCATTTATTATTTTATTGAGTATGTGTGCTTATGACTTAAGTCATTTATTTATGAATATTAAATTTTATAATAAGAATATGCTTTTAAAATCTACATATTTATATATTGTTGATTTATTAAGTTTTTTTTATACTTTATCCCGAGCTTATAAAACGTTTAGGAATGATCTCGAAAGTGTCTATCAAGATTTTTCTACATTTGGACAACCCATCTGATCTCGTTCGTGTTTGCTTGGTTTCCAAATCTTGGAACCAATTTGGTATGTCTGCTTCTAAGAAATGGGAATTCTCATTTGTTGAGCTTTCACTACCAACCGAATGGAACACTGAAGCTGATATGAGTTTAATGTTCTTCGCAGTAATGGAAAATTCAGTTGCTAAGCAACTTTTCTTGAAGATTTGCCCTGAAGCAACAAGTATTACTCGTGCCATTGGAGTTCACAATTTGATCGAGCCAGTGAATGTTGAACAAGGTGATTGCAAAGAATAGGAGTCCCTCGAGAGGAATCGTAGAGTATATGCACTTCTGGCTCGGGGTTTAACCCTTGTGTAAAAACTAGTTGCATATCAGAGGTTATCAGTGCATCCAGTACTGATAACTACCCAGAAGAGAGCATCCAAAACACTTAGTTGCCAAGTGATAGATATATATGGAGCTTCATACTGGTCAAGCAAAGGGCAAAGCGACCCAATTGTTCCGGAAACGTTAGTTTATAGGCTAACTTCTAATCTATGCCCCGTTTCTGAAATCCGTGTTCAACCATTTCAAGGTTAACCCTAATTCGGCATGCCTTTAGGACGCTGAAATTTTATCTTCTCTAATCTCCATTATTATCCGCATTAAATTCATCCACACACAATCTTTTTGATAATTTTAAAATTAATTAACCTACACATAAGAATATTTTAGAAACATATTATTCTGATTAATTAATCTAAAAATTATTGAAAATTAAAAATATAAATATCAAAATTTGAATTTAATTTATAAAAATTAATATTATAATTTTATTTTATATTATTTTAGCCAATAAAAAAAAATATTAATCTTGGAGTAAATTAAAACCGTAAAAATTATAAACTTTTAAAAGATTCATAAAAACGTGTAATAATTACAAGCTTCTTAAATCTCCAAGTAGCCAATGCCCAGAAACGTCAATAATGAAAAAAATATTTTGATACTTTAACAAATTTACATTTTTATAACACAACAGAGAGAAAGAATTGAAAAAATAGTGCAACTTTTTTATACGTCACATCAAGTCTTTCTCTAGACAACTAATGGAATCTCAGTTGTCGTAATGGATATGTCAAAACGCTCTTAGCACCTGTTTGGTTAAGCTTTTGAAGAGTAGAAAAGTATTTTTTTTCCACCATAAAAGTTATTTTTAAGAAAAATGAGTATTTGACTATAGAATTTAAAAGCACTTTTTAAATAGAAATAGCTTTTTTAGAAGTTAAAATACAACTTTTTTAAAAGCTCAAATTTGAAGCTTTTCAAAAAGCCTCTTATTTTAACTTTTTCGGGTAAACGTTTATGCTTAAAATTTGCGATGTTTACATTTATAACTTTAGACGTTTCCTCTCTTCTCTCTGCTTCTGCCCTTCTTTACGAGATGCTAGTCCACTATCGAGCCGCTCGTTGACGATAGGGTTTTGAAAGAGGGAGGGATGGATGCGATTAAATTGGAAGGAGGAGCTCCTTCTAGAATTAGTGCCGCAAAGGCGATTGTGGAGGCTGGAATTGCTGTGATCCTCCTCAGGCTATTAGTGTTCTTGGAGGATTTAGGCCTCAAGGGAAGAGTTTTACCAGTACTGTTAAGGTTGTCACCGCTTTTGTTTTTGTGGGCACGTTTTGGTGTTTCAAAAGGCCTCAGTCTCTAGGGTGTTAAGAGTAAAATGGTTATGTTTATTTTGTAGGTTTTGGAGACTGCTTTAGCTCTATAGGAAGCTGGATGTTTCTCGGTGGTTTTGGAATGGGTGTCGCCACAAGTGGCTTCTGCGATTCGAATTCCCACTATCGGCATTGTAGCTAGATCTTTTTGCGGTGGCTAGGTTCGAAAATGTTTCAGTCTCCTTAGTGATGGTTTAAGCTAAGGGTTTCAAAACTTCATGTGAATGAATGATCTGCATAATTTGTAGTCTAAAATTTGCTGGAAACGACTAATAAGAACTTAATTCTCTATGTAGTTTACATTTTTCAAGGTTAGTATTAGTTTTTATGGGGGCTGTTATTCTATTTCAGTTGTCTATTATCACCAGAGCATTTGTTATATCCTACACTTGTATCTAAAGGAGTGATTTCAAGTTCTCCTTATTATGGATTTGGTTAGAGGGAGAATGAAAACTTAGGAATATATGCCCTCTAATACAATTTCTTCCAACATGAGGAACACATATAGCAAATGCACTTCTCATTTAATCCCATTTGTTATCGTTATAATTGTCCTTATTCGTAGAATATGAAATAGTGGAGATAGGTTATATGGAGCAGGGTTTACTCTGATCATTATAACTGGTAATTCCAACTTCCAGGTGGGGTTTTGATCATACTAGCTTTGGGTGCTTGTGCAGAGATGCTAATGATTAGTGAATTTATCTGATGCTTCAAGCTATATGGCGTCTGTCTCTAAGTAGTTGAATTTTCATGTCTTTTGAGCCGCATCTAGTATTGCCTGGGATAAGGAATGAAAATGAGATATCAACTTTTTATTAAGACGGGCTTTGACTTGTGACTGACAAATTGTTGGTGGCTCTCATGCAATCCTCAATATTAGCACAAAGTACCTGAAATTCATGTCACTTTAGCTGTATCTAGTGTTCTTGGGATAAAGTGTGAGCGTGGATATTAAGTTTTTTCGAGTTGGATCCTTGTTAGTGAGCTCAAAATTCTAGTTCGTTGTGAATAGAACTATGAATTTGCCCGTACTTGAGAGCTTTCTAGAAAAAGCATTATGCAGTTTGTCTTGTATTGTACCGTATTTTCTCATTACCTCAAATTCCTTCTGCACCAAAATAGGATAAACAAAGGCCATCAGTTTTTATTAGTTTGAAGTTAGGTTTAGCGTTGTAGAAATATCTATATAATAATCATTGTTTTAATTTTGGATCAATGTCTGCTTATGCTTATTTGGTATTGAATTTCCATAATGAGACAGCTTGTTTCTGCAGGTTTTAGTTTACCATGACCTACTGGGAATGTTGCAACACCCCCACCATGCCAAGGTTAATGTCATCATAACCACCTTCGTTTACCCAATTTGGCGACATCATCAACAAAGCCCTAGTTGAGTACAAAGAAGAAGTAACAAATGGTTCATTCCCTGTTCCTACACACAGTCCCTACAAAATCAGTGAAACATATATGACTAGTTTCTTAAACGAATTACAAAAGTTGGGATTGGACAAAGCAGCATCTTCAGCTGTAACATCCCCTCACCTAGTGTATAAGTGAATAGTGACATATGCATGCATTCACATATGCACATGCATAGTAGAT
>JANQBM010733811.1:0-14810 GCA_025594535.1 Erythroxylum domingense | reverse complement strand
TATCTACTATGCATGTGCATATGTAAATGCATGCATATGCCACTGTTCACTAGCAATTGGTGAGGGGATGTTACAACCTTTCTCAAGGCTCAAAACTTATATTCTTCACTCAAGGAGGTTCTTTTCTACAGAGCGTTTCGTCTCCTCTCATCCATGAAGGCTTCATTATGTTTTATAGTCCAAAAATCCTAAGTTTAATTGAGTCCTGCATAAAGTCTCAGATTATAGTTCCTATGATCGTGGGAATTAGCTTGATTCCCACGATCGTAGGATTTTGCCACAAAATGTCTCATTTTCTCTTCTCCTCTTTGACCTCTATCTCAATATCCAAGTTGTTCAATCTTCCTTCCTACATGAAAATAATTAATTCTTACCCTAAATTAACATCAAACACAAAAGAATAACAATAGCAATCAAACTAAACAAAAACATGCAAAATGAATCCTAAACTACAACATTAATCAACTATTATGCAAGAAATACATGACAATTACTTAGAAAAATATAGACTAATGCACAATTATCAACATCCCCACACTTAAATCTTTGTTTGTCCTTAAGCAAAATAAATATAACCAATGAATTCTATCACTTCATTTTCACAAAGATCAAAGCATGCAATATCTCAAATTTAAGCCAACTCAAATATTAAATTACAACACATATCATGACTACTTTTTCATTGGTATATATATAAACAAACTCAACAAATGGCATCATCACACAAAGATAAGTACAGATGCAAAATGAATCTTCCTTACAATTTTCAGTCATTTCTCTAAAGTGTTTGATGGTTATTGTTTCACTCAAACTTCCTATAGAAAACTACACTACCATAAGCTTGCTAATACACCAATTCTTTCAAAAGAATTGTTTAGGGTTGTAATGTGGTAAAGGTTAAGGTGGGTAAAGAGGGAAAAAGGTTAACACAAGCATTCATAAAGTAAAAAGTAGGTAAAAAGCGATAACAAAACATGACTCCAAGATATACAAATGTAACTAATATTCTACACTTATTGATGCTACTCAATTGTTCTTCCTTTTCCATTTCTTTTCTTTTTCTTTTCAACATTTTTTTATTTTTTTCAAAATCCACTTAATACATGGAAGAACTATGAATAAAATAGCAAACTATATTCAATGTAACCCCCAGACAGAAATATCCTTAAATCATCTTGATAAAAAAATTTCACAACGATCCCAACTAATGTATTACTTAATACCTAACTAATTTTATGAATGGGTAGGTTAATTGGGTTTAAGGTTTTAAAATTTTAAGCATTTTTAAGAAACAAAAGGTTAAGGCTCAACGGGGGTAGCAAGGGATAATACAAAGGGTAGGTCATTTAAGCCAAAGGTTAACACAAAAAGGCCTTACTCTCTATTAAGCATGCATCCGGTAAACTCAAATCGATTCAAAGAAAGTTCTGAAGGTAATAACCTAAGGAAGTATCACTAAAAAAAGAAATAGAATGACTATGGATGGAGTCATGTGGGCTTAATTCTCGCATTTGCTCCAATGAAAACTCATTACGCATCTTTACACTACCTTATTGCTCAAATGTCAATTTGTTAATAAACTTATGTAACCAACTACTACTTAACATGGTTCACTTTCTACTCAAGTAGCCTAATCCAAGTTCAAGAATGCATTCAATCTAATTCTAACTAGCACGAAATAATCTCATAGCAATATCCATCAAAATGATTCAAGTGTGGTTCCATTGCTAACACAAAGAACATGATATGCCTAAACATGCATCCTATTTAACAAAATGTGAACAATGCAATTGAGAACGTCAATGTCACCTCCCCACATTTAAAGATCACATTGCCCTCAATGCGATAAGTCAACAATCAAATAAGGGAGAATGACATCAAACTAATCAAAAGAAAATGAAACAAACAAATTAAATCAAACCAAACAAAAAATGATAGCAAACCAAACAAAAATAATAGGAAACTAAACAAAAATAAATGACATGAAACCAAACAAAAATGAAATGAAAACAAACAAAAGAAATAACAAAATTTAAAAGTAAAGGGTAAGAAAAGCTTATGGAGATGATGGTGGCAATGGTGTTGAAGAAAGGAGCTTTAAAATTGTTCCTTTGAAAGAATTTAAGGAACTTCTTCTTCAAGTTGCATTGCTCCTTGTGAACTTGTCGTATTTGGGTGCCGAGATCATTGATTTAGTATGTCATTTGTTATTGATTAGAGGCCATCTAGTCAAGGATTTGTTGAGATCAGTCGACCCCTGCTGGTGTACTTGGTTCCTCCTCTGTTGCTTCTTCTTCTAGCTCCGGGACTGTTTGGGGTGTGGAGGGTCAGGAAGCGACTATATCGTTGCCCCTCTTGTTTTTCACCGCAGTAAGTGTATGAGGATTTTAGAGTTCCAATCTATGGAACTTCAAAATCTCAGAGCACCTCAAATAAGATATGTCAAAAATATCGAATTGAGTTGTGCATAGATTTTCCACATTAAAATTATAAATCAAACCTAAAGCAGAAGCAATATGAGACATCCTAAAATAAGAGCTCTTTTTATTCACAACACTCACTATTGATTTTTATTTTTCAATCTATACAACATAGAAAGAAAAGTTCTTTGTTCAAGCATTTGTTACTTTCAATTTTATTAAACATAGTTAAACGCGTAAATTTATGCAAAAGTAAATGCTCGGTACTACGGATTAAAAATTTTGGTGCATTGCGTGAGTCAAAATATTCTTCATTCGTTAGAGTTTTCCAATAATTATCGACATCAAAATTAGCATGATCTTCAAGAATTTTTGTATTCGACAAATTGAAAATTTCACACAAATCAAGTTTAAAAGCATTACTAGCTAACCTAAACCATAAAATATCCATTTTAGGGTTATAGCGGACTGTAGTGAAAAGCTCTATAATCATTTAGGGTAAATAGGCCCGTCATATAGAACAAACCTATTCCAATCTATATTCACAGCTAGTTGTTTAATTTTTTGTTTCACTCCTATGTTTTCTAACAATTCGAAATCAAAATACCGAGGAGTGACTAATTCTCTATCCCTAAGGTCTTGGAAACGCTTACCTTCTTCTTACGAAAAAATTAGGAATGAAGCATGATAAGTTACCGCTAAATCGAGCATACCTTCCCCAGAGACTTGAAGGCAAGTTCATTAGTCGGTTTCCAAGCCATCATCTTCTTTGGTGCCATTGTAGGAAGAAAATTTGCGAAAATAAGAAAGAGAGGTGAATTCGTGTTTTAAAGAGAGAAAAACATCTTACCTAAATCCTTGTGTTTTTGAATGATTAATGCATGAGAACAGTGAAGAATTGTAAGATTAATGAAAATAGATGAAGAAAATACCAAGAATTTAGAGAAAAATGAAGGATTTTAGAGAGTGGGAGGAGAGTTTTTGTGGGTTAGAGAGAGAAGGAGTGAAAATTTTACGAGTGAACGAAAGAAGGAAAGGGGAAGGGAAATTTAAATTTCCCCTCGGATGGAATTCCCACGATCATGGGAATTCCCATCATTCCCATGACAGTGGGATTACTTTCACAAAAGTTTCTAGAGAGATTTCCCATGATTATGGAAATCACCTTCATTCCTACGATCGTGGGTTTTCTCTCTAGAAACTTTTTTGAAAGTAATCCCGCAGTCATGGGAATGATGGGAATTCCCATGACCATTCCCACGATTTCCCATGATCGTGGGAAGCACTCCCATTCCCACCATCGTGGGATGGGGTGATTCTTCCACCTTTAAACCTTCTTCCAAGCTTAGTATGTATTATCCATGATCCCTTAACCTATAAATATATCAAAATAACATTATCAACAAGAAATTAAAAAAGAAAACAAGTTAAAATTCAAACAAAATCTAAATAAACATCAATCAAATCAATTCAAACACAATCATAATTGAATAAATCAAACAAACAAATACAAAAAAACAATCAAAAGAATCTAAACATGCTAAGTTAAGGTCATTAGTTTGACCATTCCTCATACATTCATGAAATAGTGGAAGAAAGGAAAGAGATAACTTCCTTTTTTTATGGATACATCCCTCTATAATATGGCTTGCAACAATGCCCATTTACCTTGAATGTTTCTCCCTTGTCATTTCCAACTTCAAAGCTCCATGAGGAAACACTTAAAGAATTTTCAAGGGCCCACTCCATCTTGACTTGAGCTTTCCATCAAATAGCCGAAGTCTTGAATTAAACAAAATTTGTAAGTCTCCACTCTTGAATTCCTTCTTCTTGATATGGCCATCATGCCACTTCTTAACCCTTTCTTTGTATAGCTTGGCAATTTCATAAGCATCATATTTTAGCTCCTGCAACTCATTCAGGTGTAACAATCTCTTTTATCTTGCCAGCTTCCAATCCATGTTCAATTTCTTGATCACCCAATAAGCTTTATGCCCCAACTCTAATAGTAAATGGCACGCCTTGTCATACACAAGTTGATATGGTGTTGTGATTATGCGAGTTTTGAAAATTGTTCTATAAGCCCATAGTTCATGATCCAACTTCAATGCCCAATCTTTCCTTGAAGTGCTCACTATCTTCTCCAAAGTCTTTTTCAATTCTCTATTCACTACCTCCACTTGGCCACTAGTTTGGGGGTGATACGGGGTAGCTAATCTATGATGAACGTTATATATTATCAGAAGGTTTTCAAATGGTTTGTTACAAAAAAGACCCCCCCCCCCCATCATTTATGATTGCCCTAGGCAACCTAATTCTAGTAAAAGTCTTTTAAATAAACTTTTGAGCTACCTTGACATCATTAGTTGGAGTGATGACTGCCTCTATGCATCTAGAAACATAATCAACTCTATCTAATATATAGCCATTACCTTCAGAGGATGGTAATGGTCCCATTAAGTCCAGGCCCCAGACTTCAAATATCTCTACCTCCATTATGTTTGAAAGTGACATTTCATCTCTCTTTGATATGTTGCCTACTCTTTGACATCTAATGCACTTGAGCACAAAATCTCAAGCATCCTTAAATAGGGTTGGATAATAGAATCAACACTCTAAGATTCGTGAAGCAGTCTTGTTAGCTCCATAATGCCCTGCCTAAAGTTAGCTATGACATTGTATTAAGATTTCATACATTCCATCTTCAGGGACACACTTGCGAATTAAACTGTCAGCACATATCTTATAAAGTACATGTTCATCCCAAATATAACGAGAGTATTGAAATAGAAAAAACTTCCTTTGTTGATATGACAAATCAAACAGAGCAATACCACCTGAAAGGTAGTTTACAATATTTGCAAACCAAGGAAGGAAAGGATTATCTACCATCATTAAGGTCTCTTCAGGAATACTTTCCTTAATTTCCACGTCCTCTTCATAATGTCCTCCTTTAAGTCTCGATAAGTGGTCCGCTACAACATTTTCTTCCCCCTTCTTATCTTTAATCTCATTATTAAACTTTTGGAGAAGAAGTACCCACTAGATGAGCTGTGCCTTGGCATCCTTCTTTCCAAAGAGGTAACGTAATACTGCATGATTTGTAAAAACAATAACTTGTGAGCCTAAAAGATAGGAACAAAATTTTTCACAAGCAAATATCACTATAAGCAATTCCTTCTCAGTGGTTGTGTAATTCCACTATGCTTCTGTCAATCTCTTGCTTACGTCATAGATAGCATGCAAACTCTTCTCCTTCCATTGGCCAAGTACATATCCAACAGTATGGTCACTTGCATCACATATAATTTCAAATAGAAGAGACAGATCCGATGACATTATAATTAAAAATCTTCTTAATAAACTTCTGAACCAGCTTGCCATCATTAGTTGTAGTGGTGATTGCCTCTACCCATCTCGAAACATAATCAACTCTAATTAATATATAACTATTACCTTTGGAGGATGGTAATGGTCCCATAAATTCTAGGGCCCACACATCAAATATCTCCACCTCCATTATCTTTGAAAGTGGCATTTCATCTCTCTTTGATATGTTGCCCACTCTTTGACATCTATTGCACTTGAGCACAAAATCTTAAGCATTGTTAAACAGGGTTGGCCAATAGAATCAACAGTCTAAGATTCGTGCAAAAGTCTTGTTAGCTCCATAATGCCCTATATAAAGTGAGTTATGACATTGCATTAAGATTTCGTGCATTTCATCTTCAAGGACACACCTGTGAATTAAACTATCAGCACATCTTACAAAGTACAGGTTCATCCCAATTATAACGAGAGCATTGAAATAGAAAAAACTTCCTTTGTTGATATGACAAATCGGACATAACAATACCACCTAAAAGGTAGTTTTCAATTTCTACAAACTAAGGAGGGAAAGGATTATCTACCATCATTAAGGTCTCTTTAGGAAAACTTTCCTTAATTTCCACATCCTCTTCATGATGTCCGCCTTCAAGTCTCGACAAGTGGTCCGCTACAACATTTTCTTCCCCCTTCTTATCTTTAATCTCATTATTAAACTCTTGGAGAAGAACTACCAACCAGATGAGGCATTTACAACCTCATAATGTAATTTCGAGCTTATCAAACCTTAATCTCTTCAATCAAGTAGTATACCTCATACTTCCACTGCGCAAATTTGATGTTTAATAAAGATATCTTTACTTGGCCATTTCTAAAACTACGAAAGCACTTATGTGATTTCAGGTACCTCAGAACTCAATCTGGGACTTTATTAGTTACTAAATTTATTTTACTCTTATAAAATCTCCATGTTATACTTGTTCAAATGTATTTTACATAATTCCTATCATTCTCCCAATCATCAATTATAATTATCTGTAAAATAATAGTTGTAAATTCTAATGAGAGAAAATTCTCCATTATGGATTAAAACTTATCACTAACATTTTCTTGAAAATTCTACTACCATTTCACTCAACTAATTTTCATGAAATATAACAATTGAATTACATCAAAACAAATTTAAAATAATAAATGACCAATACTTATAATCAATATACTAATATATGCAAAATTAAAATCTCACATCAAACTAGTCATTTCTTTCAAAAATGTTATTCAATCATTAGTCTTGACAATATGAAATTAAAGATAAATTTAATCATTAATGTGAAATCAAAATGATTATCTTGATAATATGAAATTCTCATTAAAAGACTTGTTACGATGATTTATTATTTTTGGTAGTGGATATAGGAATTTTGTATTCAAATATTAAATTTTATAAATTGAAATTCGTGTCTTAAATACTTGTTTTAGAAAACAAAACAACTTCGATGATGGATCAATCTCAATATGTTTGTTTTGTTAAATCCTAATATCTATTTAGTAAGTCTTGATCTATTATACTGTCTTACAACAAATCAAGCACTATGTATTTGTAGATATGATTTAATAGTAGGAAGAAACATTTTCTAGATATAGAAAAATACAATGGTTATCATTTTTGGTTAGAAAAGTGTGTCTCCAATATGTTACATAAAAGTGTGTCCAAAATGAACTTGTGGTGTCTTTGCTTGAAATGTTTCATTTTAAACAAAACATGGCCACTTTTTTAACTTTGTTTTCTAGTTCTGTTGACTAAACTTTGACTTACCTAAAATAAAATCAAAACATAATCCAAAATCAAGTTTGCATTTTCTTTTTGAAAAAAAAACCATGTTTGTTATGTAAATATCCATGGCAAACAAGTCATCAATGACCGGTGGTAATATTGTCAACATTCGCTAATGCGACCTAATGTTGTTGGAGGTTTGGAGGCTTATTGCTGATGATCACTAGGGCAGACATCTAGCTTTGATGAGTTGGTGGCATTATTATGCTACGACCATCTTTTGGCTCTCTCTCTTATTGGTGAAGATGCTAATAATGTCTTATCAGTGTGGTGGTTGTGTCTTTGTTGCTTACTATCGTGCTCATCACAGTGGTGGTGATGATCAGTGATACAAAGTGGAGTGGTGGTTAAGTGCTTTCTTCTAAAAGGTTGATAAGGTTTCAAATAGAAGAAGATGGGTGTTGTTTATTGGGCTAAATAATACTTATAGTTAACTCATAAATTGGTATTTAGCTATTAGGAAAATAAAACCTAAAGTTTAACTTATTCTTAATGTTTTAAAAACCAGATCGAACTTTGAATTGGTTAAAAGAAATATTTAAGGTTTAAAGGTTCAACCGATAGTTAACTGCTATACAATCAATAAGAAGTAAATTTTATAAGAATAAGTAAAAACAAAATATTTTATAAGCATAATTAAAAACAAAATACCTTATTGAAATAAAAAATACAACAATGACTATTATTATATAACGAATTAATAGTAAATAAATATGAATCTAATATAAAACTTAATCTAACATTAAAAATCAAAATTGTATTTGGGAAGGAGGTTATATCTCATCATCATCAAAAGTTTTAAATTCTCCAGCATTGTTTAAAGACTCGTAAATTACACTTTCATCCAAAATATTTGCATCAACTTCTTCTAATGCATTTAAATAAATTACAAATTAGTAATGTATAAAATTATTCTCAATTGTAAACTTGTAATACATTATACTGTTAACTTAAACATGATCAAAATAAGATATGAACTGACCATTAGTAGATGTTCTTAATTTATTTGTTGTGACAAATGCATTTTCGTCATAAATCACCATTTCAAGTTCATTATAATCAATACCAAGCTATGATTCTTATTCTTTTATCCAAAAATCAGTATGTAGTTGAAAAGTGTTTATTTGTCACTAAATTTTGAAGCAATTTCTTACGTTCATAAACACTTTTCAAAGTAATAATGTAGTTGCAAACCTAGTAGCAGTGGGATGCACGATCTCAACTCAATTTTCTCGCTTTCTTAACCAAGAAAAAAATGTGATATGATTATACACAAAAATTGTGATCTTAGATGCGCAGGAAGCAAGACTAAAAATATGATCCATACTACCAATATCTTTTAAAAGAAGATTTATACAATAAGCAACACATGGAGACCAATAAATATGTCTATACTTTGATTGTCATAAGTACCCAGTTGATACATAATTAGTTGTATTATCTATAACAAAATGCACAAAATTCTTTAGTCTAACCTACTCGACAATTTTATAAAATAATTCAGATAAAGCATTAGCACTTTTTACCATATCAGAAGCATCAATAGACTTGATAAAAGTTGTTTAATGTTACAATAAACCAAGAAATTAATCAAGGCTTTTTATCTTTGATTAGTCCACCCATCTTTCATAATAGTGCATCTTGTCGATTCCCAACTATACTTATATGTATCCACAATTAACGAACATTCCTTTTTTAAATCTTGAAGTAAAGGCATATGCATCTTATAATAAGAAGGTACCTTAAATCCTGGACCTATTATTGTTGTAGCATCTATTGCTTCTTGAAAATATCATGAATTTTAAGCATTTAAAGGAATGCATGAGTGATAGAACCATCTATCCCATGCTCTTTTACATCACAAAACAACATTCTTATCGGTCAAAACACTTTTAGACTAGATTGATAACTAGGAGTAGTTCTTGAAGAAAAATAAGAATCTATGTCAACAATAGCTTTCCTTTTTCATTTATCTAGTACTTGTGGTGTTTCATCATCTCTAAATGATATATCATGAGCCTCTTTTTTTTTTCATTTTTGCTTATTGCTGCAAATATTTTCCAATCATATCATGTACATTAAGTGGTACTTTTTTGCAAGAAGCAATATTACCCTTAGCTCCATCAAGATCTTCTTTCATTTTTATAAATTCCACCCCCTTTAAATATTCTTCCACAAAACATATAGTTATATTGGATATTCCCATAAGATGAGCAGAACAAAAATAATTCCATACTGGATTGGACTTACCATGAGTAGATGATGTGATATTGATCGAATCTTTTTCTAATAATTCTATATTCGCCTTTATGATTTAACCTAAAAAGTATAAAAAATAATTAGGCATACTATGGTCAGGATAAAAATCTCCAACTTAAACTAATTCTCATCATCAACAGTCACAAGCTTAAAATTGTTCTTTAGGATACCCTTTTTAAAAAATTTATAAACCTTATCTCATTAACTAAGGTAAATTGTAAATATATAAAAGAATAATCACAAGTATAAAATTGTTGTTTAGGATACCGTTTTAACATACAAAGGAATCCCTGAAAATATGTCATCACTTGAAATTCTAGATTTAATTAAATTAATGTATTTTTTAATATATTGTTTAACTCTTAATCAAATATTAAAAATATTGACAATTTAATTCTAAATTGAATTGGATCTAAGGTTTGACGAATTTTCAATCTAGGCTGCATATAGCTTTCGTTACAAAATTTCTCTTTATTTTCCTTTTACATAAAAAAGTAACTAATACTTTAATATGTTAGATAATACACAATTTTCATTCCACTTTTTGCATTTATTAATTTCAAGATCTGTGTTCTTCTAAGTATCTTCTTCTAGGTAATCAAATTCTTTCAATTGAAAACTTATAACGACAAGTGAGTTTATCATTTTGCTAGGAAATTGTTAAAAAGGCACTTTTAATGACCAACACAAATCAGTAATCACAAATACGGTGAATGAAGTCAAATCATATACATTAAGGAAAAATTAACAGCAAAACGGTGAATAAAATCAAATCACATGCATACGTAAAAGACAAAATACACTCATTTATTAAACGTTTTTCCAACAATTACTTGTGTCACTTAAAATAATCAACTGTTATCTTGCCAAAATATTGTTAGTGTAGTTTTCATTGAAAGTTGTATATATAACACAACATTAAAGAAGACTAATTAATCAATAACTATAGATAAAGTAGAGATCTTCTATAGTTGGTACTCTTGTACATAAGCTCCATAATTTGTATTTCACTCTAAAAAAAGTTATGAATTTCAATATCTCTTAAAATATTTGAAACTTAAATATCACAGTCCAGAATCTGTGTTTCACTCCAAAACAAATTCTGTATTTCATGATCTCTTAACATATTTGAAACTTAAATAACACAGTCCAGAATCCATATTTCACTCCAAAACAAGTTCTGTATTTCACTCCGAAGTTAAAGCCACATTGTTGAGGCGACCTTGTTTGCAAAGTTTAATAAGCATCTTGTGTGAGAGAGAGAGATAGCATGGAAAAATATGAATTGTACGAAGCTTCTGCCCATTGCTGCTATAGTATATTAACTCATCACAGAGACAATTATAGCATTCAGAGAATAATCTCAATCTTTGCTCATTCCAAATGGGACACAGGATTGTTTTAATTAGGAAGTTGGATCTTCACTGAATTAATCACATGCTAGTTCTATAACTCATTTTATAGATTTCAAGACTTATTTTGCTAAGTTCCAGAAGAAATCATAAGGATAGCAAAAGCCAAATTCATTAAATTCATTTTAGGAACAACTAATTTAGACTTCACTTATAGTGTCCAAAGGTGTGGAGCTTATTCGATTCCTTCTCGCTCTCTGACTCACATGACCCACACTACCAAAAATACCGAAATCACATAACCAAAGATTTGTATATTACTACAACAAAAATTTAATTTTTCTTTAGAAATTAATTTTTAATTAATTGGATAGTTAACTAATAAATTAATAATGATTAAAATTAAAAATTAAAAATTAGTTATGCTTAATAGATTGAGAGGGAAACCTATATATAGGCTACACTATAAGTTTATTGGACCTAAAATAAAGTCTTCGTATGGTGCACTAAAAAAGTTTGTATTTTTGAAGTGCTGAACCTTTGTCTTTTGTCATTAGATTTTATCTACTTCTTACAACTTTTACAAATTTCATATGACATATTTATAAACATTTTTAGTAACTAAATTCATCTCTAAATATTTAAATATTTGACTAGAGGAAAATTCACATAGGTTTATTGATCTATTTTTCTTTTAGTTCCTAAATTATATGTCCATATTCTATTTAACTGAGTTGATAAATATGATTGTAATGATTTAAAATGAAACATTTTTATGCTCTTTTAAGCATTAGGTTTTAATTACTTATACTAGAGGACATAATCCAACTTATAATTCGAAAGTGTTGAATATTATAATTTTCCTCGAATTTGTTTCAGGAAAATAATTGTAATAAGAACCTTGATTTCAAATTGAACTCCAACATAATAAAATCATATAGATTTTATAAAGGAATAATTAGATTAGTGTCGTATAGTGCATGGGGCAAACTTAGTATTACATATTATCTTGGTTAATAACATGATGCAAGTTCTCATTTTTGTTGGTTATTTAGTTTTCACAACTCTTATAAGAAAATATAAAGTGCTTCATAAAACGCTCTTGCCCCAACATACATACATATAGTTAGGTAGAGGAGACTCTCTTGAAAAATCATAAGAGAAAAGAGGTGTCTAAAGGTCTTAGGTTTTGTGGCCTATCAAAGGACATCATGGTGCTAACAATTATGGAGTTCATCATAACAAAGAGATTCCGTAAGTGAATTCTCTATTTTTTAGTTAATCCTAACTATTAGTTATTTTATACTAATGCACCTTATCAAAATTTTCAATCATAGATATATATTTATTCTTACCATACTAAAACAAATGGGAAAATCCTATCATTAGGGAATGATTAGACTTTTGGAAGACCATTAGGCATAAAACTGAAATGACTCATCTTCTTTCTTTCTTTTATTATTTTTCGTATTGAATTAATCATTAAAAGAAGAATTAAGCTAAAAATTAGGATAGTTATAGAGGCAAAAATACCAAGTTTACTTAAACAAAAGCATTTGTGATGATTCTTTGCTAATTCAAATTGAAGGATTATATAAAATCAACATCTTCTGAGTAATTCAAATCAAAGCAATTGATGTCACTTGATCAACGAAGCAAACAAAAGACGTAATGCACTTGTAATTATGGTAATATAGAATGCATTATCTAGAATGATTAGGTGTAAGACACCTATAAGTCTTTTATTTGGGTTCATTTCAATAATTTGCTTAGTTGGTTTGATAGGTACAATTGTAGTGACTTGTTAAGCCCTTTCTCCTTGTTCCATAGAGACAAAATTTAGGATTGGTGCCACATGGTCTAAGCTTTCTCACTGGTTAATTTCATTTAGTTCATCCTTAAAATAAGTAATGGTTGGCCTAGGGTATCCCTCTACTTATTTCTATTGACCAATGAATTTAGTAGATCTTTTTAGTCCATGGAGTTTTGAAAAATTTAAGCATCTTAAAGATGGACAGAGAGGTAGGAAAAAATACGCAGTAACACCTTTAAAAGTATATTTATACAATAGAAACCTCTAGCAAATTTCATGTTTATAAATGCACAAATTATAAGTCACTTTTTTGTTATTTCAAATCAAAATTAATTAAATAATCAACTCTTTTTCCAAATCCTGTTGCATCTCTATAGGGTAAAGAAGCATTAATAATCAATTCCTTTTATAAATCTTGCTATATCTCTATAGGGTAAAGAATGATTAAAAGAACTTTTGTTTATACCTATCTAAATCTAAACAATAAGTTAATCACATTTTTTTTATTCGAAAATTTGATTTATGATTTATCATATATGGGTCTTGAAATATAAGTAAAAAACATATGAACTTTTTTCTAAGAAAAGATGTGGGTTTAAGGGACAAATGGATTGTCATAACCATAAAATATCTATGAAAAATATTATGATTAGATCGTTGTTTGGATTTAGATATATGCTTTTCTTCTAACTTTTTTATCTTTAATTCCTATTTAAAGTTAGCGTTAAAGACTATAAGTTGAGTTTTAAAAATAATTTTCTTTCCTAATAAGGGGATCGAGTCAAAATTTTATTAAAAATGGGTGTGTATGTGATTGTTCCAAAAGAAATGAAACAAGAAAATATGGTATAGACAGGATGGTTATTATATGGGGTCTACCCAATCATTACACCTAGTATGTCAACACTCCCCTCTCCCACTAGTATAGTATTAACCTAAACTTTTCCTCATTTAAACCTTTCCCTTTTCTTTATTGTATCGACTGAATATCTTTTTAATTGACCTTTAAGGGGTACAGTAATGAGAATGCTCTTTTAATAAGAAATTCAATAAGAGATCTTGGACAGTGCATCAGATTTTGTAACACTTACCAATGATTTTCATCAAATGTTGCTTTCTATAGAATACTATATCTATCAATGAGATTAGGTATAGAATTTTAATATAGTAGCTAATTTTTTTGATCTCACAATAACTATTGCAACTATAATCACTTTTAATCTTTCGAAAGGGGAATTAAGTTTCCTATGGGCACGATAACTAGTATATTAGAGGTGCATAATCTCAAATGTGTTCATTTTTGTGTAAAGTAACACATTTAATAATATTTAACATCATGAAAGCTGCTAAAGAAAATGTGCTCTATTAACTCTTAATTTAATTAACTATTTAACTTGGAATTGTTGCTTTCTTATTTCAAATTATATCATAGAAATAATTTCCTAAATAAAAGGGACTAGACATAGAGTTATGCTTCTAGGGGTAATGTAACATCCTCTCACTTATGGGAAGGGTAGCTTGGTAAATTGACTCGGGTTAGGACTGTCTAAAGTGTTTTTTCCATATGCATGCATTCATATATGCACATGAATAGCCAATCGTGAATTTTTGCACATATAAATGTTTGTACATGCATTCATGACATTTTCCCGGTTTAAATGTGAATAATTGTGTATTATAGAAAAAGTGCTTTGTGTGATTGAAAATCGGTATTGGAAATGATGATTAGGGTTTTTACATTTTTAGAGAATTATAGAAATTTTTTGGGAATTTTTCGGAATTGTTTCCGGACCCGAAAAATTGTC
>JANQBM010732959.1:0-14814 GCA_025594535.1 Erythroxylum domingense | reverse complement strand
GAGTATCTCCAAATCAACACCTACCCATCTTCAATCTTCTTCCAAAACACAAAACCCCTCATTCAAATCATCACAACTCTTTTTTTCTTCATTGGAACTCACTTCATCTTCGTTAAAAACCCTAAAATACACCAATCCACGCATCTTCCTCCACAATCTCTTAAATCCTTCTAAATGTCACCAAGGAAAGCAAGTAGGAAGGGAAAACAACATGAAACCGCACCCAAAACTCACCAAACCCAAGTTAGAGGGTCTTCATCAAGAGGTGGAGTTGAAAGGGAAAATGAAGTTCTTGAACCAAGATTCACTTCAATGGAAGTTCAAAATCTTTATTATAAGGTATTAAAATCTGAAATTTTGATTCCTTCAATGAGATTTGATTGGGTTGAGCTTGAGCATAGTGAATTCAAGGAATTACTTGATGAAATAAAGAGTTTTGGTTTGAGAGATTTCTTGGGTTTTAAGGATGATATTTATGAGGATTTAGTAAGAGAATTCTATGCTAATTTAGTTATGGTTAGAAGTAATGTTGATAGTGGTGTTATCTTGAAGTCTAGTATTCAAGGGAAAGACATTTTTATTTGTGAAGATTGAGCATTTGGTTTAAGTTGCCGAACGAAGGAAGTAAGCCTAGAGCATCATTACTTGATTCAAATGTTTTGAGACATGAGGATGGAGATACGGATGAGGAAGCGGAAGAGAATTATGGTTATGATGAAGTGAAAGGAGATGAATTGCTAGGGAGAATTTGCATTAAACATTCCACTCCATATGAAGCAATGGATTTGCCATTGAATTATAGGTTGTTGCATTATGCCATAAATCGAGTTATTTATCCTAAGAAGGCAAGTAACAATCACATTACCTCATTGGATAAGGAAATTATATGGCATTTGGAAGAAGGTAGGAACATTAATTTTCCGAATTTAATCATTCAAATGATGAGGAAGAAGGCAAATTTGTTGAGAGGAGAGCTTAGAGGAAAAACTATCAAGCATAAAGGAATGCCTTATAGAGCGTTGATTACTTCTATCTCAAGGTTGCAACAGTGTAATTTGAGTTCCTATGATCATTACCCATATCTTACAAGTTGGAGGTTTACACCCTATAATATAAGGAGTATGAAGTGGATGAAAACTAATGAAAAGGGTTGGGTGTATGCTTATCATGTGGAAAAGCTTGGTTTAACGTTGGAAAGTAATCAACAAGTGCCTAAACGACAAACGTCAAAAAGAGCAAGTGATCGACCAAGTAGTGCAAGACCAAGTAATATAAGGCGAAGTGAAGTATCATAAGAAGAAATTCAAGAAATTAGAGATCAAATTGAAGAAGTGAATGTTCGACTAGATCTTCAACAAGGGATTCTCATTCATTTGGAGAAAAACATCAAGAATTTTTTTGATAAACTTGGTTGTAGACATGATGATGCTTCTCCACCTTGATGGTTATTACATTTGACCTAGACCAACATTTCATTATTCATGATGTTTTATCCTTTCCTGTTTGTGATTTGAAATCTTAAGACTATGTTTATGTGTTTAACAATATTTGTGTATGTTTGGTTTCTTCTTCATTTACTTTACTTAGTCTTTTTCTTATGTGTTCGATACATTTTTTTTATTATGACAAAAAGGGGGAGAATATGAGGAAAAGAAGAGAATTGTTGGATTAAAATTATGGACTCAAATATTATTGTTGGATTCATTGTTTATGTGGAGTACATTGATTCATTGATTAAGGGAGAGACAATCTAACCAAAAAGACAAGGAATACAAACCTTGATCAATTTTTTCTTTGTTTTCAATTTCTTAAACAATTTCTATATGTTTTGTCATTATAAAAAAGGGGGAGATTGTTAGACCAATGGAGGTTGATTAAATCCTTCTATGTTTTGATAATAATAAAACTTAAAGAAATGGTTAAGAAATAATTTCAAGTTAATTGGATTAAAATGAAGTTGATAAGATGGAACACTAGTCGACTAATGCTGGCACAAGTTGTCTAATGAGTATCATAATTAAAAACGTAGAATTCATGTGAAGATCTTGCATGAGGATTTTAAATATGTATCTCAACAGTCAAAGATTGGAGAATCAATGAGATATGTTAGTTGAAGAACTAGACAAGTCGACTATGATGTTATAAGTCGACTATCATCAATCAGATCAGTTAATTGGAGAATTAGACAAGTCGACTATCATGTTATAAGTCGACTATTCGAAGTACGGAGCTAAAGATTCAAATAAAAAGAGTGTGCTAGTTGACTATTACATACTGACTAGTCGACTATCAGTTATAGCTGAACAAAGTTTGAATTTGTCAAACGATTTAAAATGGGAGCAAATCTTTAGACAACGGCTAGGAATGTTCTACAACGACTAGGAAAGTCTTGAAGCCTGTAAATAAAGGTCTTCACTTCAGAGGAATGATGACACAAGTTCAAAAAGAATTATACTTGCTATAGTGAAAAATTATCCTCTCATTGCTCTCATATTACTTACATAGCATATCCAGATTGTTTTCAGCTGTACTGAGCGATATTACTTCATTACTATCATTGTTATTATTGTGAGTTGAGTGATTAAATAAGAATCAATTGGGAGGTAGGATTTGTGCCGGGAAAACAAATCATTTGTAAGGTGTAGCTTGAGCCGGAAGTCAAGTTGATTAGAAGAGTTCACACTAAACTAAAAAGTGTGCAGTAAATTGCTTTGACAAAATCCTAAGTGGGAGCTTAGGAAGAGGACGTAGGTCTTAGCACCGAACCTCTATAAATATTGTGTTTTCCTCTCTTCTCTACTCTTTTATATTTCTATTTGTTTTTGTTTGCTTTGTGTTTTTTAATTTTCTATTTTGTAGCACTTCGTGAAAAATTTAAAAGATCTATTCAACCTCCCTTCTAGATCGTTTTCATAAAATTCATATTTTTCATAATACAATTATTTGGCTCTGATACTAATATAAGAAAATTTCATTTACGGATAACGTTGGTCAAAACATTCTTGTGTCATGAAAATCACTTACAAATTTTTGCTTCTATCCACGTGATAAGAGACTTGCATAATCCTAAAACATTGCGAAACTTCTTCTACATATATTTTTTTAATGATTTCAAAAAAAAATTCCTATCAAATCATTTATCTTTATGATAAATCATATCTTATATAAGGATGATAATGGGTCAGGGTGTCAGCTCGACCGATAGACTAACTGGCCCTTGGCTCAACGGGTTGGGGGCTACCCAACATTTGACTAGGCCTGACCCAATTTATTAATTCAAAAAAAATAAAAAATAATGTTGTTTTTGACAAAACGACGTCGTTTTTTAGCTCTAGGTTAGGCCTCGAATAGGGTCGGCCTTGGTCAACCCTAACCCGAACCTGACCCCAACCAATGGGTCGATCAACTACGGCTTGGCCCAGGCTAGATTGGCATCCCTAATCTTATATATAATTTGGAAAAATTGTGATGTTTATAATTATAAAGTTTCATTTTATTAATTTATTATGTGTGCTTATTTATTAATTGGAGTGTCAAAGGTAAGAGTTCTCTTGATTTTTAAAGTTAGAAATATCAAATTTAACTTTGAAAACAAAATGAAGTTAGGATGGCATGAATAATGTTATTTATGGAACATTTTTAGTTCATTTTTTAAGAATATTAACTCATTTATTAACTAATTAATCACTGTCAAATATTACATAAATTAACTTAATATCAACATATATGTATGATTTTATGTGGACCCCTTTTTCTATACCCCAAATAAGCACGCCCTAAAACTCAGACACGGCTTCACTGTTGTTTGTCGGTACATAAAGCTAACGCTGTTTGTTTAGTTGAAGTCTCCTAGCACTGGTACATATAGTTCGTTGAAACGCGACGTTTTGCTAAACAGAAGCTGTAATTTCAAAATTCTCGAGAATCGCTGGTGAACTTTATCGGAAATTTCATTTTGGTTATCCAATGAACAAAAAGAAGAATTTCAGGAAACGAACAATCGAAGAAGACGATCCAAGCAATAGCAGAGCATCCGATGACGAAGAAGAGAGGAGGTGGCTTTCTTGACTGTTAACTATTTGAATACTAATTACCGACATTCAATAGTTAGGGTTTTGCTTTCTTTTGACTATAGGTTCAAATGCAATGTGTAAACTTTTAACTACATGAACTGTGAATCATTGGATAATAATCGTAGATTGGCGTTGGAGGAGGTTAAGTTCCTGCAGAAACAGAGAGAGAGAAAATTGGGAATTCCTGCAGTTTCGACGGTTTTGAGAGGAGGCACGACCGTGAAAGTAAGCGAAAAGAACGACGGAGATGGAGAGAAAGATGAATTGGTTCTTCAAGACACGTTTGCTCAAGAAACTGCTGTTATGGATGAAGACCCCAACATGTAAATTTTTGCTGTACCTTTTTTATCTGTTTGTTCCTTTTAATGTTGTTAATTTGGTCCTCTATTTTGCTTATCTTTTTGATTAGTCAACAGGTTTAGTAGTTATGGAATGTGAACTTTTTGCTTCAAATGAAAGCAGAATGTTTGTTTATGTTGAAACATGGTGTTTTGTGGTTAGGGTGAAGTATGTTGAACAAGAGTTGGCGAAGAAAAGAGGGAAAACCCTTGATAAGACGAGTCGTGCTGAGAATGAGTTACAGAGTGCAGAAGATGAATTGTACAAAATCCCTGAGCATCTAAAAGTGAGTCCTTTGGTTTTTATGACATTCATCTTCTTAATACACAAAGTGGTTGTGCGCCCTTAAACATAGTACATGTGAATCCCTCAAACTATTATGTATCGCCTGTAGGTGCTGATTTTCCTCGACAAGTTTTGCATTCCTCTTATCCATTTGTTGTGCCATGTAGCTGTTTCTTGAAACTTCTTATTGGCATCGTGCCAGGTGAAAAGGCGAAACTCTGAGGAAAGCTCTACTCAATGGACTACTGGGATTGCAGAGGTTCAGCTACCCATTGAGTATGCCATTTTGCTGTCATTTGTGATAAATTGTACTTTGTATTACGGCTTATTGCAGTTGCATTTATGTGGTTGAAAAGTGTGGCGGTAAGACTTCTATTTTGATGAGTTGCCTTTCCATGTTTTCATGGTTTCAGATACAAACTAAAAAATATTGAGGAAACTGAGGCAGCAAAAAAGCTTTTGCAGGAGAGAAGGTTGATGGGCCGTGCAAAATCAGAATTCAGCATTCCATCAAGTTACAGTGCAGACTATTTCCAACGTGGAAGGGATTATGCTGAGAAACTGAGGAGAGGTTACTTCCATTTTTTTTTCCTACATCATATTTTTTTATCTGATTTCCCGATTAATTTATGTCCAGTCTCTCTAGAGATTCTAAACTGCTTAGAAATGTGTCACCCTTCTGTTCAAGAGGCTTCCTTCAATGGGCTCACTTGGTTCATTCTTTTACCATACGAGCTCTCTGTTTTCCCACAGGTGTCCTTTTTTCTTGTCCTCTCAATCTGCTTTCCTTTCCTCACCACATTCTGTTACATGCAGACCATCCTGAGTTGTACAAGGAGAAAAGTTTACAGGATGATAATGCTGCACCAAAACCTGCTGATAGCAACACTGATGCAGCAGCACGTAGACAAGCTGCAACTGATGAGTTCATGCTAGAGCGTTTCCGCAAACGAGAGCGCCACCGGGTGATGCGCAGATAAGATGCATTTCACAGGTTCAATATTTCCTTTTAGGTAAAACTCCGATCATGGTTGCGGTGGTCAATTGTAGGTGCTGCAGCAATGTGACTTTTCAGCATTGCAAAAGGGTAATGCTCTGGTGGGCTTCCTTCTGATTCAACCTCTTTATGACAGTCGTAAACTTGCATGGTTTTGTATCGAGGTTTCCAAAAGTCAAGAGTCTCATTTTGCAGTTAAAAGTGCAATCTGACTTGATAAGATGGATGTTCGAAATTGTGTAAAAGGACACTTTTTAACGTTATTAAATTCCATATGCAAACATTTGTCATCGAGGGTTATAACTTTATGTCCACGAGTTTCACTGAGACTATGATGCCATCTCGTTGTAACATTCATTCATGAATCTTAGTTCCTTGTATGGTTATTATATATGCAGATAAAACAATTTTGTTCTTGGGGTTCTTGGGAACCTAGAATGTTTAGAATCAGACCAGAACGCATGTTAATCTTTAGTTCACATGTGAATTTGTTTTAGAAACTAGGACCTTAAAATCGCTATTCTCATCGTAGCTTTCTCTATGATACGCAACAGCAACTACTGCTTACGTTACGAATCGTCTGGTGGTCTTGCAAGTTGCAAGCCATTGTCTTTGCATGAGGTGGTCCCGTGTACTTCACGGCCATTACCAAACAACACAAGGGCACTGGCCCTTGATTCTGTACAGAAACAAAAGAGAATGCCAAATCTGTTTTGTACAAGTAACAAAACCTCAATTATACTTGTACGGATCTTTTTTATTAAAAAAAAAAACAGAGCGAATCTTTTATAGCAAGTTAAAAGTGCATTGTAGATGTAATCTGGTGGGCTTCATTCAGAAGTGCTGAGCCACAGCCAGGCTTATACGTACGTTTATTTAATTACAGTGTAATCATACAATTGACTCGAGAGTTTATTGTTCAGGTATGATCTCAAAGCCACACATGCCATCAATGAGTAATTTCTAATTTTAAACTTCCCTCAGCAAAAACGCCGGGGGGAAAGGAAAGAACAGGCATCTACGTGACT
Source organism: Erythroxylum domingense (assembly GCA_025594535.1). Lineage (NCBI taxonomy): Eukaryota > Viridiplantae > Streptophyta > Magnoliopsida > Malpighiales > Erythroxylaceae > Erythroxylum > Erythroxylum domingense. The sequence continues at coordinate 8,092 of JANQBM010732959.1, read as the reverse complement.
TAGAATTGGACATTGCTTTTGAAGGATTGACCAAAACGCCAATTAGAAGGAGCTACGTTAAGTGCTGTACGGATCTTTCCATCACTAGTTTGGACTCTAAACGACAAGCTCTGACCATTGAGATAGCTTAGGCTCTGCCAATTGACACCCCAGTTCCTTGTCATAGCTTCCCATCTATTTGATTTAGATCCTTTGATCCAAACTTGGGAGATCTCTCCAGCTCCACCCACATTTGATATGAGCACCAGCTCAAAGTAATCCCTTCCATTGACGGTGAATCTGAGGCCACCACTTCTCTTGCATCTCACTCTGTCACCATAAAAACTTAAATCATCAATCTGATTATTAAGATAAGAAGTTACAAGTGGGTATAATTAGTGAACATACTTCCTGTACAGAACAGGTACAATTCCTGCCTTGTACTTGGCAATAGTCTGGAAGGCAGGTTGAGACATGTCGAAGTGTGTTCTTGGAGGATTGCACCAGCCTCCGTTGTCACTAGGGAGAGCGTAATTTGGTGGACAGAAATTTGTAGCAGTGATTGTAATGGATGTACCCTTGAGGCACCACTGAGGGACCTGGGTTGCATCGCAGACTATCAGATAGCACCCACCGCATGACTTGCCATTGTTAAACAGAGCCGTACTGAGTGCAGCTGTTTTGATTCCATAGCCATCCGTATAGAGATTTCCATACCCACAAGCGCCACCTATAAGACCAACATAATCCATAACACAGTTAGCGCTGATCACTTGACAGAAATTACAGAGAAGGATATTTAATATGCTTACCCATTGTACCAGAAGCATCACTACCACCGTAAAAAGTTGCATGAGCTCGCAGCCAAGCCCCTGACACTAACTCGAGGCTTGTGAAAATCAGTCCAATGCATAGAATGAAGTTACTGAACACGTAAGGTCTCGCCATAAATGTGAGTGAAAAATATAGTTTTGGACAAGATTAAAAGATATAGTTTGATAGTTGAGATGCCAAGATATCCTATCTATTTATAGTCACTGCCAATAACGTACTATGCTGCTATGATTTTGTCAGGCTCATTAAAATATTTTCGATGCAATAGAAAACCATGATTGCAAGTCCGTTGACTATGCACATTTCGTTATCGGAATATTAATATCTTTACGAGGATGATCAGTCTTTGAAGGTGACGGTGATCATGCACCTGATTTTCCCTTGCTGTTGTTTAAATAGACCTAAGGGTTCTAGTTTTAGCAAACTAAATCCGAGCCTCTCCACATGCCATGATGCGTAAGTTCAAGTTTTTCTGCAATTTGTCTGCATAGCAACATATATAATAATAATAATAATAATGTTGATTGTAAAGTTGGTAACATGGCCGTACTACGTTATAGTACAACTGGGATGCTAGTTGCGTATGAAATGGCTTTTGTTTGTAGACCAAAATGCTTCATTTCAAACCTCAACTAACTAGTAACAGCAAATGGGTGGAACAGCTGAACAAATCAAAGTCAACTCCGTCCAAGCTCCATTACTTGCTTATCAAGAACCAAGCATATGTTCTGTATATAAGTACGGTGTTCAACGAGAAGATGCTAGTTCTTCAGCTAAACGTGCGTAACTCATGATTAGGGTGCCATAACTCATGGCATATCTATAGGCACATTCACGTCTATGTCACATGGGTGATGACATCTCGAGTGATATCATTTCCCAAAACCGATGAATTCTTCACATATGAGTGAATTGAATTGCCCAAAAAACAACCACATCAATTTGCCATCAACTTCCTGCAAAGACCCAGGTTTTGCATTGCAGATTCAAGTTTGTGGTTTGAATCTTTGTGCGTGGATGAGGCAATGAGTTTGCGAATTTCGTAGATAAGAATCAAGATTGACGAGATCATTCGTGGTAACAATTATACTCTTGCAATTGATTGGATGGTTCCAATTAACGTTTAACGTTATTGATTTATTTTTATATATTTTATTAATTATATTTAAAACTAAAACACTAAAAATAAATTTCCTAAAATAATTACTTAATAATTAAAATTATAATAAAATTATAATTAATTAATTATGAATTTAAATTTTATTTAATTATTATTCTTAAATAATTATTAATCATAAAAATTAACATAAATTACATTTTTTTTAAAATAATTATAAATTACAACATAAAAATACTTGAACAAATTAAGGATTTCGTTCCAAGAGTTGATGCCGACGTATCCAATGGCAGCGAGGAGCTGATGTCGGCGAGAGAGATGTGATGCCTTGTTGCAGATGATAGGTGATGCAAAACGAGGTGCAACCAGCAAGCTCCTCTACAACACTTTTATAACAGCGAATGGAAGTTCACAAGCTCAAATGCGAAAAGGCAATGACAATGCAAGAACCCTAATGAGGTGCGTCTGATATGTAAGAATGTTAATGAGCCAGTCTGACTAGATAAGCTGGAATAGGTCGGGCTCGATCCGATCACGGGCTGACCAACTCAGCTTACCATATATTTAAAAAAAAAAATTCAAAAGTAACGTCGTTTTTTAAGTAACAGTCGGGTCATAGGTCAAGTCGAATCGACCAATGTTTAACTTGTGGCTTAATTAACCCGGGCTAAAATCAGACTGGGTCGGGTTAAATTTGACATCCCTACTAATATGCCCAACGAGTATTGCGAATGTGTCAGTTACACTCAGTCCGTTGACTATGAAACTACTTAATATTCCTAAATAGATTTTAAATTTTTTTTTAAATCAATTGAAAACTGATATAAAAGGGTAACATTTTATTAGGAATAATTGTAAAATCTAATTTAGTTTTTGAAGAATTGAATTATTAAATTAAATAAGTTATCAAATCAATAGATAGAATCAAATCAAAGTTATAAAGTATTTTTTATGACTATATTATGTAAAATATAATTACTATAATGAAATTATATTAATTATGAAAATTTTTAAATCCATTAATTAAATATTAAATACAAGTTGATAACATGTTTGTCGCCTTCTATTATTTAATTTTGAAATTAAAGTTCTGTTTATTATAAAGCTTATTGATCAAACTTAAGGTTCATTAAACCCAAATATATTTTATTTTAAATTAGTGAGTCATTCTTAACTAATTTTATATGATTTAAATGAGATAATTCATGATCATGTAAAATTAGAGACATGATTAAGAACAATATATATAATATGTTTTGACAATAAGTTGTTACCTAATTGATTTAAGAATGAAATAGGATGTGATTAATAAGTATGTTACCTACTTAATTTGATTTGGTTATTTTTTTAGCAAACTTAAGGTCAGCAAAATTAAAATAGGATTCTAGCTCACTAAAAAAATTATTTGACAAATTCTCAAATTAATAGTGAGATCCAACACATTGTTAAAATAATAGGAGTAACCAAATATTTTATTGAATTTCTTATTTTATTTAGTTTTATAACTTAAGCTAGTACTTGTTCTTTTATGCAAGTTTGGTTGTTAGATAAAATGAGTAACAATTTATTCCTGAAGTATATCATAGATGTTAACAAGCTTTCTAAACTAGTTTCAAAAATTAAGAATTGTTCTCAAGTAAGAAAAGAAGTTTTATATTCTTAACACTACAATTATACCAAAGATCGATGTGAATCCAATTGATGAAGTCTAGTAGAGATATTGATAAGCATGTAATATGTCATGGTTTCCTTCCTTAACATTTATTATTTGACACATATTTTATCCATGAATGAAATCATAATTCTTATAATTTGTCTTTATTGTTCAATTTATGATTTTGATTTATGAATGTGTCATTTAATTACCTGGATTTTACAATAAGTTGGATTAGATATTAAAGATATAATTATTTGATCAATTTAATATGTGAAACAACTAGGATTTAATGAATTGTTATGTTAGAAATTCTTAGACCTTAAAGACATTCGACTCAATTAAATGTGATTGCTTAAGCTTATTTTATTTAGTGTTATCGATCTCTCTAATTTTTAAAACCGCTGCTAAACTTAGCCTTTAGCACTTAACTAAGGTGTTAAGTAGCTAGAGTTAAGTAGATAATTTTTTTCTAATTAATCACAACTAAGGCAAGATAGAAAAATAGATTTAACGATGAATATTTAAAGTTTATATTAATATATATTTATATCGATGATCAAGTTATAAAATTCTAATAGTGGATGCAGACTTGAAACAAAGTTTGTTTTTATATTCCGATTTGAATTGTTTCTTAGTTATATTTTTGTAAATTTTTTATTATACTTTTAAACTCTCAACTCTTGTTTATAAAACATAAAACTAGGCTAGGTAATCTCCATAGGAATGATCCTTACTCATACTATTACAAATAATTTTAGGACTTTAGGTTTTACTTTTAGATTTTGGTGACAACATACTAGATATTAGTGTTATATTAATGACATTGAACAAGCTATATGTGTGATGGTGGCTAATATATCTCCTGAATTTTAGAGACAATATGATAGTATGGATGTTTCTATTATAATTTTAAATGTCAAAGAGTTGTATAAAATAAGATGGACAGCTGTGAGATTTTTAGAACACGATATTATTGTAAGCTAATAAAAGGATCGTTGATAAAGTTACATGTAGTGAAGATTATTGGCCATATTAAAAAATTACACTAATTAGGTTTTGTCATGAATTATGATTTAAGCATTGATTAGGTGTTTTAGTTTCTTAGTAGGATTTGTTTCTAGCTTATCATGAATTATCACATCAACCAAAAGAATATAACATTATCTAAACTGTTGAATATGCTTAAGACTGTAGAATGGTGCCTTTAAAAGAATGCAGTTGATTGATATTTTTGCTATTTTCTTGGTACCAAACTATAAACAAGTAAACTCATCATTTTGCAATAATAAAGTGATAAGTGAAGGTTGATCCCAAAAGGAAAATTATAACTATTACGTATAACTATCTTACTATTATTTAGTCACAAATAAAAGTAATTGATTGATTAATTAGAACTAAAACTAAAGTAAACTAAATATATTGATTACCACCAGAAACGATCAAATAAATAATCATAAAGAAAAATGATATAATAATAACATCTAGAATAGATTTCCCTCTCGTGTCTTCTTATATCCTTAATTTAGTTAATTAGAGATTCTGTTGTTTGGTCCAGTGAAATCTCCTAGTTTAATAAACCATCGTCTATTGAGGTAAAACCATTTATTGCTTATATAATTACAAAACATATCTATTTGATTAAAACAGATAAGAATAAACTAAGTTCTTTGATACTTTAAAAAATGTTACCCTAATAGCAGAAAGTTCATATAGGTTTATATCTAGCATCGTATTTAATCCTAAATGTATGTTCCTTGGTTAATCTACATATATATTCTTTCGACAATGTATATATACAAACTAAAATTAAGTTAACTTTCACTTATTTATGACCATCATTAAGATCAACATGTAGATCACAAACGTAGAACTCTTTATAATGAAAACTAAAACCAAGACATATAAAAAAAACTAGTATTTTGTCTTCTCTAGATATAAAACAATCAACCTCTAATCATTATTGAAAAAACAAAAACAATTAAAATCGAAGAACTCGTTATAAAGGTATCCCCTAATGATGATTTTATCTCTTAATTTGAATTGCTTCTTTGGAATGAGTTTTATCTCCATCTTATCAAAGGCAAATGTATCATAAGTATTATAGGGATTTATCTCCCTAACAATTATCAAAACCTAACTTTCACTTACATCGAGTTTCAACTTTAAAAAATATGAATTTTAGATTTAGCATTAACACCTATTAAGTAACAAAGTTCAAGTCTTTAAAAGATTTCCATAAGTTGATTCAAACCAACTATAGCCTGGAATCTGTCCCAAATCACTCTAGATCATAAGTACAGGACTTTGCATGCTTTTGCTAGGCCAATAAAGTTGAAACTTCTTTGATTTTGTTAGTTTGAGATACTCTTATGGCAAACTCGCATAAACCATATTTTTATTAGAAAAACAAAGCATTCAAGAACATAAAGGAATTAAGAAATAAACTAGGCCAAGTTTAAATCTTGACCAAATGTTTCATCAATTGGTCTTGCTCAAAATAGTAAGAACCATAAATAAATATTATCTCACTCTAATCTCAGCATTTAAATAATATTGCACTTTTAATAAGACACTCATTATAAATCAAGTAGTCAAACCTTACACTTTCCACATGAAGAAAAAAAATAAAGAAAAATCTCATTTACGTAAAGACAGAAGAGGAGGAACACACAAACAGCAATAAGTAGAAAGAACATGAACAATAAAGAGGAAAACATTGAACAATAATCATGAAGACAGAAGAAGAACATGAAGACAGAAGAAGGAAATCAAGAGGAGAAATTTATGTTTAGGTTATAAGTCTCATAAAAACGACATCGTTTAAGTAGAGAAAATGATATAGTTTGCATTGTTTTTATTCGTCTTCTTTTGGCTACAAAAATATATTCATAGCTAAAAGTTTTTCCCTAAATAAATTAGAAATGAAGTTGATTGGTACAACATAGTTAAGTTTTAGCTACAAATTCCCTACAAAATTTAGAAAATATAATTGATAACTTAAACAAATTTGAGCATTAGCTATGAAAAACCTTTTTTTCCTTAATACTTTTTGCTATGAAAAATTGTCCAAAGTAAAAAACATCGTTAAAAAATTATTAGCTAGGAAAAAAAGATTGTAGTGGAACTAAATATAGCTAATAATATAAAATACTTGCAAAATAAAAAATTTTGAGGTTCTATTTTAATAGGCAATGGTTTTCAAATTTCATAGCTAAAAAGTTACTTTTAGCTACAATTTTCTACTTTCGTAGCCAAAAAGTTACTTTTAGCTATAACTTTTTAATTTTGCAGTTAAAAAGTTACTTTCAACTACGAATTTAAAATCATAGCAAATAAAACATAGCCAAAAGTGATATTTGTTGTAGTGGAGCACCAAAGGGGATTGCATTTGGAAACAATTGAAGAAAGGGAAGCATTAATGATATGATAGCCTTCCATAATCCTACAACCATAGAAGAGAGGTTAGAAGACCCAATTACCTTAGATATTGTCGGAAAGAAGAATGAGTGTTACAAAGACACAGAAGCAAATATAAGAGACAAATCATCCACTTAAGAACCTATAAAATAGGATTTGAAAGGGTTCCATAGTGGTAAAGACAGGTAAAAAAGGTAAAGGTAAGGGCTCCAAATCTAAAAATCAATAATGATGTCAATAATGTCTTAGACTATAAGGAGGTATAAACAACCATAAATTCAAGATTTTGGGGTAGCACTGGTAGTTCTTGTCCAACTATCAATGTCACCATTATGGCTAAGTAATAATGGCTTATGAATCTAGGAAAGCTATGGTCAATACTTTAGATTCCAATGACCAAATGGTGCATGTGTTAGTAAACATGATATCTAAAAACTATAGTGTAACCATAACCTTTCTATATAGTTCTAATTTTTGCTCCCAGAGGAGAATATTATGGGTTAAGCTAGAGCAAATTCGTTCAGTAATACAATAGAGGGGATTTTAGTAGTATATTGCATAAAGATAAGGCTGAGGGAAATTCAAGTTTGAAGAGTTTCAACAATGACTTCAGAGAATGTGTGCAAAATATATGAGTAACAGACTTGAAACTAGAGGAATGCTTATTCACTTAGAGTAATAAACAAGCCTCAATTGTATCTAAGAAAAAAAACTAGATAAGGCATTCGTCAATTTGGATTGGATGGATGTGTTTCTTCAAAGTAAAACAACCTATATGGAGCCTCTGATTTTAAATCATTCCTCTTTCATTATACAAGACAATCAAAACAAGAAGGTTCTTTTCAGGTTTGATAACTTCCTAATTGAAGATCCAAACTTTAATAAAGCAATCTTTAAAGATATATCACTAAAAAGTACATGGATATAAGGCATTTGTTTTGTTGGACCCCAAATTTTTTAATTTATTATCGATTTATTTATCTAATTATTTAATTACAATTTATTTGTTTATTTATTTATCTTAGAATTGGGTCATTAAATTTAGTAAGCATGAATAGAGAGTAGAATTAGATGGAAAGATTATAATT
>JANQBM010731890.1:0-14823 GCA_025594535.1 Erythroxylum domingense | reverse complement strand
TAAGTGATGTGTTAAGTGATGTGACACGCCACCCTCGCGGGGCACGGATCTGGGTATCACTGTCGATATCGGGTTCGAGTTTAGCGGTAGTGGGGTGTTACACTTTTGTTGTTCCATTGAATGATAATCTTACCAATCATTTCAAATAGCTTTTTAAATTCCTTAAAGGAAGCTCTAGCGCTAGTAATTAACACTCCTAACTGGTTAAAAGGAGGAGTCTAGACTTTGAAACTTGTAAGATCTGTGAACTATTATGTGAGGCTTTTAACGTCTTTTGTCATCATTATGAAATTTTGTCATTATTAATTATGATCCCTGAGAGGTTATTGAATTTCTAAATAAAATTCAGCATTGCGGAGACTAATTCTTCATTTGGTGTACAAAACATGAGCAAGTCATCAATAAACACTAAATTGAAAAGTTTTCATCTTCTCACATTTTTTGTTGAACTTGAAAGTTGGATTCCTTTGTTTGTTTAAAGTTGTTAACTTTAACAATGTCTCCAAACAAATTGTGAATAAATATGGAAACAAAGGGTCCCCTTTTCTGACTCATTTTTTCTTTTAGAACTAATTTTTTTATTGACCATTCACCATAAAACTATAGGATAATGTGGTAACATATTACTTCACCTAATCTAGGAAACTTGTAAGAATACAAAACACTTATAGTGATTGGAATAGGAACTCCTAATTTATTGAGTCAAAGGGTTTTTTTAAGTCTATCATTATAATGCATAACTTTTCTGTCCCCTTCTTTTAATATCTATGTATAAGCTTTTGTGCAAGCAAGACATTATCTTTAATGTTTTTGCCTTCCATATATGCACCTTGAGTTTTACTTATACAACTTCCAATTATCTTCTTGAGTCCTTAAACTTGAATAATTGAGAATAGTTTATAATAATTAATATAACATGAAATTAGCTAAGAAAATTACGATCGGATCTTCTTACACATCATTCCTACTACCTTACTACTCCACAACTCATTAATCTTACTTCCTTTTTCATTTCAAGAAAATTTCAATCAAGTTCTTTCTTAATTGCTATTAACCACCTCAGTTAGCTTTCATTTATAAGACACTAACTTTTTATGATGGATAATTTTTTATTTTTAAATTATTGCCCATTTCAGCAAGGCAAAATGTACAGATAACTTCTTCAACTGATCCTCAGGGTTAAAATTCTTCATACTTGGATAAATTTTTGTAGATGCCTTTCTTGAACCCACAAGTAGATGTTTTAACACTGGATTTGAGTAGGAAATCATTAAAATTAAAGAGAAGAAGTAGAAAAGAAATATAAAAACCTGTGAAATGAACAACATTGGCTCTAAAGGTCTATGTCATTCCAATGTTAAGACTGATAATATGCCATCAAGGCTAATTCGTATGATGATGGAGAGAATATAATAATTGAAGAATGAGTGCAGAATTAAAACATCTGTAAAACTCTATATCTATGAAAAAGGCTGGAGTAGTGAATGAGAGCACAAATAAAGAGGCTAAGTAGTTACATTTGTTGATAATGAGAAAAAACTTAAACCAATATCTAAAAAAAGATCAATCAAGAGGAAAAAAAACCTCTTATTTTAGATACAAATACATGAAAGTTATTGCTTAGAACAAGGTCTTATTTTAGATACAAATACATGAAAGTTATTGTTTGGATAAGTGGAGCCAATGCTCCCTCTAAGAATTGTTTACTCAAGAATCTTATTTTGGAGCATAAAACAAACATATTTTACATTTTAGAATCAAGAATAAAGATGGAGACAAACCACAAATCACCCTTATCACCCTAATGGGAGGATCTTAGTATACCTTAATTATCAAGCTGTGAATGTTATAACCTTGGACATGTTTGATCAAGTCATACTTGTTGATGTATTTTGCAACACTATAAGGAAAGCGGTGCAATCTCTTTTATATTTGCATATAATAATGTTTTTTAGAGGAATTAACTAAAAAGGGTTACATGAAACATACAAAAACCCTAAATCTTGACTGGGGAATTTAATACCATCTTGAATCCTAAGGAAGCTAAAGGTTTATATGCCTTTAAACAACTTTGGTTTGAGTTCAGACAATACACTACAGACATTCAGATTTATAATATTCCTTTTTGTGGAAACTATTTCATATGCTATAATAATCAACATTGAAACATTTCATCTAGAAAAAATTATATAGATGTATGAAAAATATAGGGTGGCTATAATAATTCCATGACTCATCCTCAACATTCACTACAGGCAATCTTTTAGACCACTCAATGTGTATTACTTAAACACATTCTATAAGTATTAGGACACCTTTTTAACCTCTCTAGTAGGTGTTTATGAAATCATTTGGGAAGCTATCACCACTAAAGTTTAGGGCATTGAGTATTTTATTTATATAACTAAAATGAAACTTATTAGAAATTCTATAAAGCAGTTGTATAAAGAGAACATTGGAAAAACTCATGATTTACTAAAAACTGCTAATAAGGTTTTAAGATCTATCCTGGATGGCCTATATGAAAATCCTAATTCTAGTGAACCCTAAGAGAATGAAAAGAATGCAACACAAAAACTTTCAAGAGATTTATAGTTTGACTATTCTAAGATGAAGCAAAAATTAAGGGAGCAGTGTTAATAAGGATATGCATTTCATTCACATAAGCTGCTAATGATATGCATTTCATTCGTATACATATCATCTACTTACATATATGAATTATGATTTCGTACACATTGCAAGGATACTATATGCGCTCAATTGACATATTCCAGGGTGTGAAAGGTTTAAAATGATCATGTTGTGAATTGTGTATTATTTATGTCTTAATTTTTTGTTTGATTAGTTACAAGTAGTAAATTTGGAATTAATTGTTACAATTGGAAGATTGATGAATTAATATGTATATTTAGACTAAGAAAAATGCTAAGTGGTAAGACATATTGACATATGGAAAATTAGAATGACTAAGTTTATGAAATAAGTCACAAATGGAATAGATAAATGAGTGACAAATGGTAGCATGATTGAGTGACAAATGGACCTGTAACTAGGTGACATTTGGCAGCTTATAAAGGGGATAAGTGGCTTACATGCCTAGTGACAAATGTCATTGTCAAAGTGAGACACCTAGCACCTAATGAATTAAGCTACTGTAGGAATGGTTTCTGTTGTCTTCATTCTTTCTCTCCAGCTAAATGCTCACACTCCCACAGCTTTGAAATTTTGCTTCAATTTTGTTAATTACCACTAAAAAAGTGTCAAAAAATCCTACATCAAGAAAGCTATAATATGTTATTTTCTATCTTATTGTCTTCTTGTTGCTGAAACTAACATACTTCCATCTTGTATTTGAGATGATCTTATATGCATGAAGGGAAAACTAAACTTGATGTATGGAGGTGAAATTTGAGCTTATCAAGTGGAAATCTAATCTTTGTGGCATTTTGTGATAAAACTTGATGATGATTGAATTAGGATGGATTTTATATGATGTTGATGATGATGTGTGCTGGATTATGATGGATGAACTTGGATACTTTTATTCTTTGTTCTTGATGTATAAAAAAACGTGGGTTATAGGTTGTTATATGGATGAATTAGATTGGGATTTGAAGTATAATGAAGGTGAATTTATGGTAAATAAAAGTGTTAGTGTGCTGTTTTTGAAATGGGAAAGAACTAAGACTAGATGTATAATAATGAATTATAGTATCTGTTTTGATTTGAAACATGAAAGACAATAGTATATGAGCTATCAATTGAATAATTTTGAGTTAGAATTGGAGATGAAATTAGTGAGGAATTGGATTATAATTAAGGTATAATTGACGTATAGTTAATGTACTATTAAGAAGTTGTTTTTGAATTTGGTATAAAGATGTTAAAATCTGGAAAAATATTGAAGGAAATGGATGGTGAACCTTCGATTCACTTATCCCACGATCTTGGGAAGTCCTTCACAATCGTGGGCAATCCTTTGGAAATGAAATTTTTTATTTTATGTGATTATTAAACCAACTAAGGATAAGTTACTTTACTTTAGTGCATTTGGAATTGATTGAGGCTTAAAATGAACCTAGTTTGATGTCGTATTCGTTGGTTAAGTTTTTAATAAGTTTAGGTTGTTAATTGATGTTATAACTTAAGCAATGGATTGTTTTAATATCAATGTATCTAAAATATGGAATTTATAAATGTTAAAGGAATGAAGGTGTTCTTATGAATGCAAATGTGATCCAAAGGATATGAGTAATGTATTATGAATGACTGAATGAGAATTAGGAAAATTGTGTGAAAATATAAAATGCTCGAAATGGTGACTATATGGTTAATGAATTTGTAATAGCTAATTTTATTTAAAGCATAAATCTAATTGCAAACTAGTTATATTCAAGCTATGATGTATGAATGGTTAAGATTTGTGAATAAGAATACATACCTAGAAAGTCAATTGAGCATGCATTGAACATGACACATGTACATGTGCATGATTGAATATTTATATGAATGATCAACTTCGTAATGTGTAAAATATATGTGTATTGCATGACTAAAGAAGCATAAATTGATCGTCACCATCCAGACATTGCTAGATCATCAAGGCAATAGCTTATCTGGAGAGTACTGTGAGTTAACCTAGATGTTTTCTCACTATGACTGAATTGTTTTTTATTAACTTTTAGATATGGAACTATTATTAATATGATTATGATATTTCCGAACATTGATGGTCTGAGGAGTTCAATATTCGAATTGTATTGGAAGTGTTTTCTAATTGTATGTGAATATGGAAAATATGTACTCAACTGAATATTGAATGCTGGACTCAGATCCGATGAATGTGATAAATGACTGTGCACTTTGTATGAAAGTTATCGATAGTATATTATGTGAAAAAGAACCTAAAGCTCATAAATGTGCATAAAGAGCCACAAGCTATGTTATTAATGAGCACAGTATCTACAACGGATACAGGACATTAAATAGGCACTTGGTCATATCAAAGTAAAAATAAAAGTGGAGTCACATATGCATTTGCATATATATATATATATATTCTTTACATGTATTATGTGAATGATTGCGAAGAATTACTAAATTGTGTTGATATAGAGATATGTGATGTTGTGTACCTGTTATACTTGTTAAAGTGTGATGAAAGTTATTGTGGTATATAAAATTGGATACTATGATGTGCTTGTGAATTTGGTTTCATACTTATGATATTTTTGTTCTAACTTGAGTAAGCATATTGATGATGGTTCACTCACTGAGTTTACAAACTCATCAAAATTGCAACACTGATTTTTAGGTATGAGGGAGACCTAGCTTCTAAGGTGATATAATAGAAATCTAGTAATATTTATTTTTGAAATAAGAATGGCTCAAAGGTCTAGTCAGCTGATACCTGCAGAGTCTAGATAGAATACTTTTGTTTAGCTTCTCTTTTATGTTAAACTTTTTGTATAGAACTTTAAACTCCCAAATGTTATGTTATATATAAACATGGATTATAAAATATAATGACAATGTAAGTAAGTTTCATTTTGTGAATGAAATGAAGAGTTTGATCTTTGGAAATACTTATGTTCTGTATGATGCCATAATAAGTTGATGTGATTGCTCTAATATGCCATTTTCATAGTTATGTTCTTGAATGTCGTTTGGATGTTCAGGCATATATTCTATGATAGTGGTGTGTTACAATGTCGATCCAGTTACTCAACTAGGTCTTATTTTTATTAAACGGCTTAGTTGGAATGTCACTATGGCTTTTTGACATGAGGTCACATATTATGATGCATGTCGATCAGATTACTTAGTTACATCATATTTTCAACTGGCTACTATCTCTAGTCATAACCTGACGGCTAGTGGAATAGTTAATTGTTTATGTTTTACACACACACACACACACTTTTTTTAACATTATAAATCTATCTCATTTATTTAGCTAGTAATTCTCATAAAAAGGTACTAATGTTTGTACTTATTTGATTGGCCTAAAATTATAAATGAATGTGACAAAATCCTAGGGTGAATAAACTAACATCATATCCTAACTAACTTGTATATTTAGCCAAAGTAACCTAAGTCGCTAATTTCACAAGTTAATAAATCTTTGCAACCTAAAAGACTATATTCAAAGTTAAACCGATTGCCTTAATTCCTAGCCATTAACACATTCACATAAATCACATAATGCAACCTAAAACAAACTAAAATTCAAAATTCATATTCAAAATAAAAGCATACAAAATACATCCCTCCTTACACTTGGATAACAAATTGTCGTCAATGTGAGAAGAGCAACAACAATACAAAAGGTGGAAATAAAAAATTGTAACAAAAGAACATAAGAACAAAATAAAGTTAAAAATAAAAATAAAAATAAAGATAAAAGATAAGGGTTAAAGCATCAAACCCATCATGGTGACAGAGATGGTGATGGTGATAGTTATGGTGTCAGAGACCAAATTTGCTTGTCATTGAGATTGCTTTCCTATCTTATAGTAGATTAAAGAGAGAATGAGAATAGGTAATCCTCAACCATTCCAAATCATGAAAATTTATTTTTTAGAATTTAAAACAATCTAACTACACACAATTCAAATCTAACTACTAAATGTTCTAATTTATGGTCATTAGCTTGACCTTACAACCTTGGAAACTCAACCGGGATCAATTATGAGTAGTTTGTTTCCACAGTTCTCCTTCAACATCAACTTCATAGCTTGTAGATAAGCTACATGTTGGAAGATAATGAAAAGGACATAATCTATTAAAGTAAGGAACCTAATAAGCTTAATAATCTCCTTTTCTATAATAAATTGTAAACAAAATAGGGAATAACTAAACTCCCTGAATTTTCCATCGAATCTAATAGTTTATTTGATAAGAAGGTGAGCTATTCTCTTTCTTCCTCAATCACCTTCGTCTCCTCTGTTTATTCCGCTTCACGAGTAGAGACGTCTATATCTTTTTGAACCTCTACCATCATTGTCATATGTTCGTCCTGCTTTACGTCCTTTAAAAATGTGACGACATCAATTTGCATGAATTGTATGCTTAATGGGTAATGAGGGAGGAAGATAAGGAGGGTCCTCATTCTTTTCTTCATCCTTTTTAAACTTTTCTTAGTCCTCTACAAGGTGGGTTTCTTCTTAGTTTTGTAGTGGTTCTTCTAGCTTTTTGCCACTCCCAAGTATGATAACCTTAACTTGCTCTTTTGGATATACTTCCATGTTGGTTAAAAGATTTCCCACATTTCTTCTAGATAATGCATTAGCAAGTTGTTCCACTTGAACCTCCAGGTAGAGGATAAAAGAGGCATGAGTCCTTATTACTTGGGCAACTTGTCTTTCTAACCTCTTCTGAGCATCATCTATACTTACAAGCTTGCCAATGATCCTGTCCAGTTTGGAATCATTGTAATTGTATTCATCCTATTGAAATCCAGTGACTCTTGATTTCTAAAATAAATCCCAGCATTATTAGACCAATGAAAATTTGGGTGGTTCTTCCACCCCAAATTTTATGTGTTTGAATAAGGATTGCTAACTAACTTGTGCTCCATTAAAGTTGAATTACTACACCTTGTTGTTTTTCACTAAGAAACAATCAGCTGCGATATAGCTATCTTGTCCACATAACTCACCGTTATGCTGAATTACTTTGAATAGAGAGGAAGAGGTGGCTTTCAGGCTATTCAGTTGCTTAGTTAGGTTGTCGATCTCAGCCTATAATGTTATCACTAAATTTACAACATCTATGGTGTCCCTCATAGATGGATTAACTCCTTATACCATACATTTCATATAAAGACTCCTCATCATTTTTCTGGAAATTGATAATTTCCTTTATTAGTTTTGTTGTTTTGTTTAGAGGGAAGTACTTATCTAGAAAAACTCACTCTAGTTGCTCCCAAGTTGTGACATTAGCTAGGTTGAAAGAATTCAACCATGCATTGGCTCTATCCCTGAGTGTAAAGGTAAAGAGCCTCATCCTAACAACATCTTTCGACATCCCAATATATCAGAAGGTGTCACAAATCTTTAAAAAATTAGTCAATTGAGTATTAGTATCCTTATTGGCTAACCCATAGAATTACACGCAGGTTCGCAGTATGTTTAACAGTGATGGTTTGATCTCGAACATACTAGCTTGCACTGGTGGTTCTGTAATCCATTGACGATACGCATTAAGCTATGGCCTCTTAAAGATCATAAAAGTCCTTCTCTCTCCATGATGTATTTCCTCCTTCATCGTTCTTTCCATCTCTTCTTAGCATTCATCTGTTGAGATTCCCCCCATTCTTGCCTTAGGATGTCCGAATTGATGTGTCTTATACTTTGCATGCAAACTTTCGTCTCTTTTTTATAATTTTAATCCTTAGACTAAAAGAATTGTTCTAATCCTACACTTCCCTAGCAACAGTACCAAAAACTTATTATTCATTTTGCAAGCTTTACAATTTACATCCCTAAAATACCGCAAGTGCATAGGTCGTGAAATGTAGTAAGTGAAGGGTCGATTCCAATAGGAAGTGCGAATTAATCTAATCCTACGTAATCTAAGGCTAAGAAAATTGATAAATTGAAAAGAAAAGTAAATGCGGGAAAGTGATTATCACGAATTTAACTTGCAAGTTTAATGCAAAAGAAATTGAAATTGGGCAACAAAAAAGTCATAAAAGGAATTAACCAATAAAAGTTACCAAATTATGAAAGAGGGGATTTCCCTATCACCAATGCTAATCTAGTCAATTATATGTTATTGTGGTGTCAATTCTAGACTATCAGAGGGTGGATTTCTCTATCTTGAATTATAATCAATAAACCTTAAATCATAAACTACAATTGAATTACAAAATTTGCAATCTCTCAATTAGCAAAAGATCCATAACTCTAATTAGATCTTAAGCTCTCTAATAAACTATCCGGTCTCACATGGGATCTCTCTCCGCATAATAACCGATATGATTAATCATGTGGACTATTGAATCACTTAACTCTCATTAATCCAATCCAATCATTTTTATCCAATTCACCATCTCAATTTATTACTAAAATATGTAAATACGCAAAACTCGATCACAATAACAAACAAATAACTATAATAGTAGTGAATCAAGGTAAAATCTTGAAGGAAAAGTTAGAACATCATCAAAAATCCAAGATCCATCATCATACAATCCATCATCATCTCATACATTCAATGAACGGAAATAAAGATAAAAGGTAGAAAGAAATTGGATTGAATGACCTAGGAAGGCAGTAGCATCAGAAAACCCGCTTCCTCTCCCCTCTTCTTCCTTTTCTATCTCTCTTCTTCTTCTCTCCCTTGAAGCTTTCCCTAAATGGCAGATGTGGAGGCTCTCTTTTAGGTCTCCTCCTTTTATCCTTATAGTCTTCTCTAATTAAGGAAAATGTAGGGCCTTTCCCATACTCAAAAGGTCTGAAAAGTCTCTCAAAAACTTAAGTCAGGAAGTTTATCTGCGTGTTCTATCACGCATGGCCCTCCTTGATGCTTTCGTCATGATCATGGCATACTAGCCATAATCGTGGCCCTCTATTTTGGTTTGGGCCTCCTCTGAAACTCCTCTGTTCTTTGATATTAACCTTGAAACACTAGCAAACTTATCAAGGCATCTCAAATTCACAGCATTAAAGCTCAAAAGCATGCTTTAACCCATAAAACACTTAAAACACAAGTATTTAACTAACTAACACAATTATAACCTAAACATGCGCTAAACAATCAAATTAACAACTAAAGAAACACTAAATACCTAATAAAACATGATGCAATCTACAACTATTACATGGCCCTCTCACGGCTATTAGAGATTTCTCACGACCGTGAGAGGTGCTGCATTGGCGTGAGATATTTCTCACGCCCATGCGATCTAATATTTGGCTGCGAGACTTCTCCTTTCTTTGTTCTTCACTTTATATTATATCTTGCCTCTTCTTCTTTCAATCCTTTTCTTCTTCATGCTTAATAAATCAATAGAATATGGAAATTGAGAAGATGGCTTCAATAAACATGCTTTCAGGTCACGTTAGCTCCTTTACTTTCGTAATGTATCTAAAATCAAATATAGGTTAAAGTGAGTATCCTAAGCATTTCTAAGGCACTAATCACTAAGTGTAGTGTATCAAATGAATCAACATTTAAACATATATCAGGAAAATGATTGGCTACTAAAGTTTGCGAAGATACTGCTAAGCTTAATTCAAACAAAAGCTTCATTAATGAAGATTAATCTCTAGCTTATGGCTCTTGCACACAAAGCTAAGATTTTATTAAGAATTTAAGATTTTGGATTGCATAATTAGATTAACAATATTAAATTCAAGGAAAAAAAAGACAAATCTCAACTGGTGGACTTTGTCTAAACATGGTAAATTCATTAATGTGTCCTATAGAAAACTTTTTCAAGAGTAGGGAAACTTAGTACCTGACATAAAATAGTCTGGTGCAAGTGTATGTTACCTAAAGCTTTAATCACTATATGGAGAACTATTAAAAACATATTCCCTACAATTGAAAGACTAAATAAGTATATGGAAATACCAATCATATATGTATTATGTAAGTAGAAGTAAGAAAGCATAACCCATTTATTCTTCAACTGTCAATCTTTATGGAAGGAAAGTACTAAAAGATGGTTATTAGAAGATCCACTAGAGGAATGGGAACATATTGTGGCTTGGTATTCAGTTTTAAACGTGCATGATAAAACAAAATAGTGATGCTTTCTTTAAAAAAAGAAAATGGTATTAATTGATAAATAATTGAAAATAATACAAGGCTAACATGAAGCCTACACATAGGACAATGTTTATCTACTTGCAAGTAAGGCAATCTATCTGAAGAGTTAAGCTTGTTTTGGATAGCAAGCCAGAGAATTAAGGACAATCGAGGAGTGAGTGCTTTATGATAGTTATGATTTGCATGATGTTTTAGGGTTAAATTTGTTATGTATTTAATGTTAATTTAAGTGTTTAGTGTGTATTTATGTTTTAAATGTGTTATTTTATGTGTTTAATTGTTTTCATGGGTTAGTATAAATCTTTGAGCTTAAATGTTATATTTTTTAGGTACCTTGATGTGTTTGTTAGTATTTTAGGATAAACGGTAAAGAACGGAGAAGTTTTAAAAAGTTTTGGGCTAAAAACATGGCCCACAATCACGACACAATAAGCCACAATTGTGATAAAAAGAAGCGAACTGATAGGACCCAGGCCACGATCGTGGACTTTGGGCCATGATCGTGGACTTTGGGCCACGATCCTGACAGAGAGGGTTAGGTGCTGACCGTGATTGTGGCAGACAGGGCCACGATCGTGACCTACGTCGTGCTAACACAAAAACTCAAGTTTGGTAAGACTTTTCAAACCGTTTCGACCCCGAATCAACCCTAAGGCTTTCAAAGTATAAATATAACATTAAGGGATAGAAGAAGCAGTCTAGAAGGAGCCTTGATCAACCACCAAATTTTGAAACTCTAGAGAGCATATCGATAGATTTGAGGAAGGAGACGAAGGAAGAGAGATACGGAGAAGAAGCTTGATGTGAAGTACTTCCTGGACTAGGTGGTTTCCCGTAATTGTTGCCTCCGTGAGTCCATTCTAACAGTATTTTCCATTTTTATCTCTATTTTATTCATGTATAGAATTGGGATAATCGTTGAGAATATTTGTTATTGAATGTTGATTTTGTCTAAACTCACCTTTGGGATTTTGATTCCTGAGATTAATGAAATTTGATTTATTGTATTTTAATTGGGTTATTTATTATTCAATATCTGTGCTTAATAATTCAGTAATAAACTGAGAGGGTGAATTGAGTGAATATCATCAAATTGGGCTAATGAGAGTTAGGTAGTTTAATGGATAAGAATTGAATCAAATTGGTAAAATCATGTATGAGAGATTGAACATAGGTTTTCGGTAGGTTATTAGATAAATTCAGAACTAATTTAGGTTTTGGGTAAATTGGAAATCGAGAGATTACAATTCCAACATTTAAATTAGGGATTATAAATTAGGGTTAAAGATTATAACTCGAGAGAGAGTAATCTACCCTAGGATTGTCTAGACCAGATAATTCCATAATTTCATAATTGATTAGATTTTCATTAATTTCATATTAAAACCCCCTTTCTCTCAATTGGTAAGTTCTAGGTTGATTCTGGATTTGATTGTGCAGAATCGTTATTTTGTTTATATTTTATGAGTTCAAACCTTGATATTGATTGTTGATTAGTTAATTTCTAAATTAGTTGTTTATTTTGATTTATTGTGAAATTTAGTCAAGCCTTAGACTTTAGGATTAGATTAACCCTCCTCGTGGATCGATACC
The DNA here is from genome assembly GCA_025594535.1 of Erythroxylum domingense. Lineage (NCBI taxonomy): Eukaryota > Viridiplantae > Streptophyta > Magnoliopsida > Malpighiales > Erythroxylaceae > Erythroxylum > Erythroxylum domingense. The sequence goes on along the minus strand of JANQBM010731890.1, from coordinate 2,448 downwards.
TTAGGTACTACATGAACGACCCGTGTGCTCTAAAAATATCAAGGTTAAAAAAGTTAAAAAAATTTCATAGCGTAAAACCCCGATCACTTTACTCCACATAATTTTATGCCAGTCGACTTCGAGGCCTCATCATATCTAGTGCAAGTTTTATAGGATGAAAGAAATATGAGAATTTTCAAGGGCAATGAGAAACAAAATTCAAGGTTTAAAGAAATTCTTAATGCAATCAAGTTACACATTTTCATATTTGGAGACAAAATGCATATTGAATATAGTTTTATGAAAATATAGTATTAATCTCCTTCTAAACTTGAAGTTTGTTTCATAATATAATATTTTCCTAATTGTTTGTTATCCCATTAATAATGATGGGCTGGTTTATGATTGTAAAACTTGTTATTACCTTTCACGGCTTAATTTAATTCACAATTAGAAAAAAGTTAGAAACTTTAGGAACTAGACATATATGAGTTTGATTTAATTTTTTAATAGGAATCCGTTACTGAAGAACTCCTTAATGGCCTTGTAAACATACAGTTTAGAGGTTTGCTAGGTTTCTTTATAAAAGTAACCATTAAAACCATATAGACCAAGAGCTTTGTATAGATTTAGGCTTTTGAAAGCTTGGTCAATTTCCTTATTTGAAATTATAGGAGTAAGTTGTACAACCTGATTAGAGAAAATGTTAGGGGAGATGAATTCCTTAAGAGTGAGCAGATTAGAGTGGCACTTTTTTTTTTGGTTATTAGAAGTTCCTTGAAATAATTAAGAGCCATAATTTTAATGTCGTCTTAATCCCATATTCTAATTCCTAATTCATTAATTAAGGAAGTGATTCTGTTCTAGTTCCTTTGGATCATAATGTCTTTGAGGAAGAATAAGGTGAATCTCTCACCATATTAAAGCCATTAAATTCTTGATTTTTGCCTTAGAGTAAAATTTTAATGTTTCAGTGCATTGATGTATTCCTCATGTGCTTTCGTCTCTTTCATTTGAAACGTGTCACTACTAGAGTCCAATTAGAGTTTAATTGAGCTTTCTCCAGCAAAACCATTTTACACTACTGCTTATCTTTAAATTCCTTAATCTTTTTGAAGACCTCTAACATTTTTCTTTGAATGAAGTTGAGATCTAAACCACCTCTCACTCTATGGCCCTGAATGAAGCCAAGTTGAGTATAAAACACGTTGAGAACCAGGCTACCAACAAAACATGGTCATAAATGATTGGAGATAGAGATTCCACCTTCAAACTTTCTTTCATTCCATAAGCAATAGAACTAGAAATGGGCATCATGTCACCACCAATTGAAGAAATCAAGAAAGGGGCATCAAGATGGCTAGAATAATAGTTAGTTACTTTATTAATAAGAGACTAACTTACCCCTCAATCCAGAAAGCAAGTGGAATCACCATAGCCTAATGAAAGTACTAATAAACCAAGGTGATTTCTTTCTATTCACTTTCAATTTAGAAATTTAGGGAAACAAAATGGATTAGACAAATCCATGGAATTACAAAGAAAAACCTATAATACCCAAAAGATGGAAGCTAGGAATGGAATTGAATAAGGAAAAATTAAAAATAATTCCTGTGTGGGCATAATTCCATGACATTCCACTCAAATACTAGAGTACTATAAGACTTAGCTATTAGCAAGTGCGTTAGGTAAATTTTTACGCCTTGATGAGAATATTGCATCTATAAGTCAGATTCACTATGCAAAAACTACATTTTTTATAGAATAAGAGCTTCTTAGGGTGACTATCTCAAATCAATAAAGTAGTCTTTTGGAAACCAAATTTAAGGAAGGAAAAAACAAAAATATTTATTTATTACAAAAAACAATTGGAACATCGTCATAAATCACTCATCTCTCTATAATGGAAGGATCATTGTAGGCTACAATCCTGAAAAATTAAAATTGATCACTATAACACCAATGATCAAGTTAGACATATGATAGTTGTAGATTGCATAGTGTTTTTGTGAGTAGTTTAGGGTGTATTTAGTTATTAATTTGATTGTTTAGTGCGTGCTTAGGTTAGAATTATGTTAGTTAGTAGATATTTATGCTTTAAGCATTTTGTGGGTTAAAGCATGCTTTTGAGCTTCAATTTTATATATTTGAGGTGCCTTGATGAGTTTGCTAGTGTTTCAGGTCAAAGAGTGGAAAATAGAGAAGATTCGGAGAAGATTCGGAGGCTAACTTGGGGCTATGATCGTGGCCAGCAAGCCACGACATGGCAAAAGCAGGTGCAAGGAGCAATGATCATGGCATAATTTGCCATGATCATGACAGAAGGCTAAAATCCTGGCCACGATTGTGTCAATAAGAGCGACGATGGTGGTCTGCGCGAGAACAAATGTACCATCCCGTTTCCATATAACGGGTCGGACCAGGGAAACGGGTATACGAGAGACCAAACAGAGAAAGTAGGACAACACA
>JANQBM010731783.1:0-14827 GCA_025594535.1 Erythroxylum domingense | reverse complement strand
ACTTGATGACATAAGCCTAATACTATTCATAGAACGTAAATCACATTACATAAACGACATGCATGTATATATAAAAGAAATATCTCATAATATATTATTAACAAGTCATAATGTTAATACATGAATCACAAATATCCATTGGCCTAGGGCACGCTACTAACAGGATCCACTTTAAATTATCTTAGGAACATTTTAGTAGATTCATTATGATTTAAAATTGCAACATTATATTATATGAATCTCAACTTTATAGGTTTATAAATGTCAAAGTTACAGGGGTCACAGATTTATTCTTGTCAAATAATTCATAAGCTTATCAAATGGGACTTTGTATATTGTCTTTGTATGATTTCCTTCTCAAACATATTGTCACAATTTGAACTTTATTTCGAATACAATTACATATGTACTTACATATGAATGGAGTAACTAAAACATATTAACTCAAATTTTTCATACAATACAAGTACTTCTTACATTATCCTTATTCGTATTCAACATTCTTAGCCCTATGATTTCAATAGTGATAAAAATATAACAACAAAACATATTGATATGGAAAAAATAATAATATATGTCATTAATATTTTTCAGCTCCTTGTCATCATTCATAGCAAGTTTCGAGTCATACTCTGTTTTTTTTTATTTTTCATCTAACACAATTTGTTCCTTTTTTCCTCCTTATTTCTCGCACATGTCATATTTCATATAAGTAACTACTAGTTCTTTGTACAATAAGAATATGGGTGAACATACTAAAGTGTTCTTCTACATAGGGCCTATATGGTGATTTGTTTAAGTTGTGTTCAAATCTTTTTCTCTCGATTTCTCTAGAATCTGGTGTAGGTTAACATATTAGTAGATATAATGGTGTGTTCCTATCATGTTAACCTATAAACTTATAAAAATTGCATTGCACTAATCCTAAAATCTAATATATGAGAAGTTAGTTAAGTTTCAATAAAATAAATTTCAAGCTATAAGTTCAACAATAAGCAATATCTAAAATTACCAATAAAAAGACAAATTATAAAAACTTAAATCAAAATATAATAAATAAATAAATATTGGGTTGCTTCTCAATATGTTCTTCTTTATAATATGTTTTTTGGACTTCCTCACATGCCCTTCATTTATCCTAAATATATGAACAATGGCTTCTTTCCACTTTTCTTTCCAAATAAAAGTTTCTCAGCCTTCAGATATATCATATTCTATAGTAGAATAAGGATAAATGGCATCAAATAATATTAAGTAGATCCATTAATACCCTCTTTATCAACAAACTATCAATCTATAAAGGAATAATAGAACTCCTTAGATCTTTGATTGACTAAGGTATTTTCATCAACAATCTTCTTCTTTGATTCCTCCTCTCTCTCTCTCTTTGCTCTTCTCTTCTTGAATAACATTCATGTCTTCCCTTCTTTCTCTTTTTCTTTAACCTTAAGCTCCTATCTACTCCTTGAAATTGTTGCATCCACTTACTCCCTTGAACTTGGTTTGGTGTAGCCAGATAAAACACCTTGCTTCTCTTCAAAGATAAGTTTAACGAGTTGTCAAATAAGAATCTTTAGGTTATAGGTAGAGGCCTATTAGTTTTAAAGACACTCTTTATTTCTTTAGAAATGGGCCTTCATTTTAGCAATGGATTTCATTATGAGATCCTTAAGAATTGCTTCTCCATTTTCTACCGTTGTTATAGAAATTCAAATGGATCTTAATTATTTCAAGCAAAGTTGAGAAATTCTCTCACCCTGGATTATAGGTATCACTATAGGAGATATTTTGGGATCAATTCCCCATAAAATTTGGCTTCTTGTATAGTTGCCACATGTTATATTGTACCTAAAATTTATGATTGATATGGTTCCCATTGAAAATTTCACGATGCATTACCCATACTAGTTGAACTTCCAAATATCTATCACCATGCTTTTCATTCCAAATGTCTAATCGCATCATATGTGACTTAATAACTAAATCCCCTATAGAATATTTTCCTCTTTATCCTTCCACTATATTTGATAGTTATAACATTAAGTACTTAAACACTGAAAATCAACAAGAAACACAAGATCAAGAAAGGGTGTCTAAAATTAAGTAAATAAAGATAATAGACGTACAAAAAATAAAAGATTATTAGACTAATAGAAATCAACCTTTTTTATAAAATTAATAAAATTTATTAACATAAGTGAAGATTATACAAGTAAAAAGGTACAAGAACTATCCAGGAAGATAGTCATACAACTGATTAAGAAAGTCCATGATAGAACCACAATTATTAGTAATAATATTACAACATACAAATTTTAAATCCTTCATAAGTTTTTCATTATTTGGTTGATCTTAGATTAAACCTTATGTTCTAATAAGATTTCCCTAATCCAATTGATGATAGCATCTCCAAGTACTATAACTTCCCTCCTTTGACCTTTGTAAAGCTTGTTATTTATTTCCCTTCAAATATAATAGATGGAACAAAACCATGTGGTTTTTAGAATGATCTCATCCTGCTTCAAATGCTTTCACATTCTGCCGGCCCATGTAATCATATTTCCCTAATCAATTTATACACAAAAGGTTTGCATTATGTTTTGTATTCTCTTTTTAATGGTATGAAAATAATTGCATTGAAAAAATATATGTGGGACTATCTTGAATTCTGCATTATAACATAGACATTTAGGGTCATTAGTTCCTGGACTTCCACTCTACCTATCCTTGTTTTTGAGTCGATTCTTGATAGCATCAAGCTTATAGCTGCAGCTTTAGGGGAAACAATTTTCTTCTAAATCAATTCATACTAGGGGAATTTTGGTTGACCTTCTCTAGAGAGTTTATAGTAGGGAACATTGCTGAAGTTTCCCTCATTCCATGTTGACTTATCCTCACCTCCCCTTGGTTAAAGATTTAGGAAGTTTAACAAATGATCAACACCTTTAAATCTAAAATTCTAATCTCTATTTAAGATGATGTAGCTTACCTTTTGTTGAACAGGTATTTTTGAACTCAAAAATAGCGTTTCATTACTTTCTGTAAGAGGATTAAGTTACATCCAATTGTCATACTAAAACTATATAGTTTTCCCATTCCCCATATGCTAACTTATCTAAGGGTAGACTTGCCTTTGGAGTTTAAGCATTTGTATAAAGTACCAAAGATTCTCCTTACTTACCTCAAACTGCCAGAAACTTATTCTTTTCAAGAAATATTCATTTGCCATTTTAACTAGAGGGATTTTTTTATCCTTGAAAACGCTCTAGGTGAATCAAGTGTTGATTTTATAGAGACAGTGACTACCAGTAATGACTATATAGTAACTTAATAATTAAAGTAAAGGAACAGTAAGAAATTATTCTATTAAGGTTTGTGATCTCGAAAGCTAGCCAAAGCTTTCTATGCAATGGTTCACCTAGTTCTCCATCTAACATTCATACTTCAGTAACTTCATGATTTGTCGAGTCCTCCTTATATATGAAGTCTCTTGATCCTACTTTCTTTGGTTTCTTATTCATATGTTTCCAACTATACTAGTTATACTAATTTATCCTTTTGTCTTACTTTTAATGTCTTATATTCTAGTTACTAGCTAATTTCCACTATCAATTCGTATACTTTAACCCTTTATATGGTTTAGCCTAATTCTTTTATTTTCAAAAATACTAAGAATAAACAATCAATTTGATAACTAGATTTAGATAAGAATCCTCCTAGAACTTTACTATGCTTGAATTTACATAATTTAATGATCGACTATAATTACTTAAAATGATAAAAATTCCAAGGTTAGAATTGTATGCTCATAGTCAAAACATATCAAATCCTTATCTTTAAGTATTTTTGATTGAAAATTGTCTCGTATAAAAACTCCTTAATAATTTATTAATACTAATTATTAACTATATGATAAGTTTCGCCCTAATTTAGAAATATCGTGGATTTTAAAGCTATAATTAATGCCATCCTTATTGTTTATATTGTGACCTAGGTTATATAGAATCATATAAGTTTGCTACTTTAATCCTATATATAAATCCAAATATTTAATCTTCTATGCTTCTTACTTCAACCTAACATAATATAAAATATAAACAAATCTCAAGAGAATGGGATTTCCCAATAAGCCAAAAAAATTAATTCAAACATACATTCTACAATTTATCATATCTAAATTTATATTCTAATTAATTCATAGTAAAATAATAAAAAGTCAGTAGTAAAGGACACAAGAAAAAAGATAAAGTTCTTATGGCTTGTTTCTTGAAAGTTGATAAATGCTTAATAGACTATATTTAGTACATTTTGCTTGTTTATTTAAGAACTTTTATTGTTTTTATTACTTAACTTACTCCTATTATGTTTTTACATTGTAATTCACTTATTTAAAGAAAAAGGAATGAATTAAGATAAGCTTAGGGCAATTTATAGCTATTTTGACCAAGTTATGAAGAAGCTAAAAATTCATATGGTCTCTGGACATGCTTGTGTTTGGACCAATATGCCTATTTGACATGTTTCATGCAAAATAAGATGGCTATATGGTTCTATAGAGTTACACAGCTTTTGGACATACTCATCTCTTGTGGACGTACTTATGTGCACATGTTAAGCTCGTGTCCATTCTAGATTCGAGATTTTTATGATTTTTAATCAATATGGCCACCACACACATCCATATTGATGACGATGTACCACTTAGAAACCTAATTTTTGAACCATAAAAGGTATAACTAAGAGGAAAAGTAAAGTGAGGATTTTGGAACACAAATTGATGGCTTGTGATGAAAGAGAGAATAGAGAACAAGAAAGAAAACACATTTAAAGTGGATTTTCATAAATCTAAAGTAGATTTCTTGAATATTAAAAGTATTTCATCCTATTTCTTTTAGTTTTTAGTTTTTCGTTTAGTTTTGATGTTATGTCTTTTATGACGAGGAACTAAACCTTTGTTGGTACTTGGATTAGATAAAACTATGGATAGACCTTATATTGATCATATTTTAATTTAATTCATTCTTTAGTTTCATTAAGAATTAATTATATGTTCTTAATTATTCTTAAATTAATTTTGCTAGCATGTCAATTCATATGTGATTTCGTACAATTGAGAATAAGAAATCCTTTGTATAAATAGATCTAGCATAATTTAAAGGAGTTACAAGTAAACCAAGAGATATGTAGACATAAATCTTCCAAATTAGGGTGAAAATAGTGAAATTTAAAAATTGATTAATGCAATTATAGGGATTTTAATTAGAAAGAGATTTCAATTAATCAATATAGGGATAAGTATTAATAATCTGGAGAAAGATACCTTAATTAAGTAATTTCATGGTCTAATGAACTATAGATTAAATTCACTAATGAAATCATGATTTTATGAGAATTCCTAAAGAGATTCGAATTTTAGGCATCACTATCTTCTTTGATTGTTTCTTAGTTTTATCTTTGTTCTAGTTAGTTAATTGTATTGATTATTTTAGTTTATTTTTTTAACTTTGAATTTAATTAATCTTAAGCACCATAATTTTTTAAACTATATACTAGAAAGACAATAATAGTAATTCTAGTCCTTATAGGATCAACCCGTTCTTGCCAGTTCTAGATACAGCTACATCATGTGCTTGCTATATCATATCAATCAAAATTCCTTGATGAACCTTGATTAATCTTCTTGTTTTGTTCCCAAATTATTTGCTTCTTAATCCCATTAGCTTTTCTTAGCTCTTAATTGCTTTCCTCTGTCTCTAAACTTGGTTTCAACTTCTCAAAAACTCTTTATCCAAAAACTCTGAATTATTTTCAGCTACCTTTATTTTAAGCATGCAAAATCCTAATTGTTTTCCCTAATATAACTATAACACGGGATCATGTTGTGCTCTATGTTACTTCAAATAACTCTTTGTAATTTTTAAATAAAAATTGCTTCAAATGTAGGGATGAACACGAGTTTATATTAGCACCCAATTGGTACATGGGATTATGTTTCAGACAATTGGAGAAATAAAACGCACCTACTTTAAATATAACTTGAACATAGGGATATATTAGTGTTATATTACCTAGGAAAAAATCTCCTTGAGAAACAAAATAGGGCATATTTGAACCAAAGCAATAGCACATTACCATGTTGCTATCGTATTCTTACTCTTCTTTTTAAGCTTGTCAAATTTGCTCTAAATTGAAAAAATTCTAAAAATTCATTCTTTTACTTTTAAGAAGTTGAAGCAATATTTGGAATAAAATATAAACAATTTTAAGTACCAAATCCTATAAAAATACCGAAAATACAAGAACAATGCTATAAAAATAATGCAAAAATAAGTCGTTTCATATATAGAGCCTTTATTGAATTCATTTTTTCTAGTTTATAAACAAAATGTGAATAGCCTTGCTATTCAAAGAAACCAATCTCTTATCTTAGCGATCTCATTATTCCTTTAGTTTGGAAACATTTGTATCACCTATAACTTTAGTATAAATGAATACACCATTAAAAATAATATCCATAAGTCAACATTTTTGACTATTAAGAAGAATTCCATACTAGTTTTCTAATAAAGAAAATCATTTCTATCAAATAAAGGAATCCTACTAATATTTGGGCCTTTTTGGATATTGAATATATATATGTCCCTAAATATACTATGAAGATCTTTTCTCAAATTTTCATTTCAAATAACAATAAAAGAGACCCACTCACATACAACTTACTAGTCCTTAATGACACCCAATAGGGAAGAGGTGAATTGTATATTAGAGAACATAAGAAACCTTGCCTACATCTACCCCTAAAATGTTTCTTGGGATTCTAAAAAACTCTTCTTTCATCTAGGTGAAGAGGAACCTCCTAAAAACAATCTTTTTTAGGATAAAGAGAAAATGTTGTACAATTTTCCTTATAAGTGAAGAAAATTCTCAATATTTCTTAAATCAACTAATTATAAGAAAAAATAGCCTCCAAAGGATGACTGTAACTTAAATAATCTTTTCTTTCCTACTTTAGTTCTCGAAGGCCCTAAGTTACTTTACAATCAATAGATGAATGCTTTTAGATGTTGCAAAAATTTGTGCAGATAAGTTATTGTAACCCTCAAATGATATAAAGATGTTAAACAATCAAATACCTAACTATTTATACCCATATTAGATATAAAATATTGTTATAAAAAAAATGAAATTGGTTAAGCAGCATGTCTAAAACATGATTCCAAAAAGATCATACTATATTTCTTTGACTAAAACTTGAACTAAACTTATTTCAAAGGTTTCTCAAATAATATTTTAAATATGAAGGTTATTTTTTTAATGGAAACCTTATTTCCTTTTGATAATTGTAAAGGATTTATGCATTAAATTTAAAAAATGATATGTTTATACATGAAAATTCCCTAAAACATCGAGGTAATCAAACAAGAGATGAAAGAAAAATTACAAATAAATTTTTAGACTTGGTATGTCTTGATCTTTCTTGTTATGTCTTCTTATTGACTTGAATGGATTTTGATAGGTGTAGATTATATTATGTTTTGCTAAATGTTTAAGTGTATTTTAAAGTATTTCTTAGATGATTATCATGTGTATAGGCTTAGAATTATGCTATTGTTAATGTTTGAATGCATTTTGAGTGTTTATTTGGTTTAAAGTAAGAATTGGATCTTAATTTTATGTTTTAAGAGGTGTTTGATATGTTAGTGAGTGATGGAAATCAATAAATTAAAGAATAAAGAAGATGGAGGAAGTTTAAATTATGAATGATCATGACAAAGAGGGAAACAATGGAGCACGACTGTTATTCCAAGGGTATGAATGTGACAGAGGCCTTTCTAGGTGCAAGCTTTTTCGTGTTTAGAGTTTCGGGCTATTTTTAGAATCAAAGAAAGTGGGGAAACCCTAGACATTTCCCTAGAACCATAATGCACTATAAAAAAAACATGAAAAAGAGACAAAAACCACTATATCTAAGAAGATCAAGAGGAGATATCAAGAAAAGCTTCAGAGAAATCCCAGATTTCCAAGTCAAGACTCTAACTAGTTTTTCTTTTTTTTCCCTTTATTTCTTTCATTTTCTTGGATGTTTATTTGAATTTATAAGATTTTTAAAATGATTATTGGTTTATATTTCCCTATTATGGATGTTATTTAATTATTTTATGAATCTTATTTCTTGTTGAATTAAATACATATGTGAATGTGATAATTTTCGTGCATATAATTAATAATAAATTGGTAGAGTGAGTCAAGTTATTTGTATTAAGGTGTACAATGAGAGTTGGTAAACTAATAAACCTTCAATTATCATATTAATGAACATTTTAAGAGAGATTTTAATTATGAAATTAATTATCTATAGGATTGCTTCAGATCTAATTGAATAAGTTAGGAGTAGTTTTGTGAAACGAGAGATTACAACTTTATAAATATCAAATTCAATTAGGGTTACTTGATTAGATCATAAGAGAGAGTAATAAAAACTTTATAATATCTTAGATCAAGCATAAATTGAATCAACAAGATTAAAGGAAACAAATTAAGGATAGAATAGTTCCTAAGTCTTCAACTTTGATCAATATTAATTTCATTAGCAGCTCACTTACCAACTCTTATTTTTTTTAGTTTTAGTTATTTATTTTAATCCAAATCAATCTATTAGTATGTTAGACAAAGTTTTATTCAAATTGTTTAGGTTTTAAAAGTCCTCATGGGAGCAATATCTTTTAATACTATAAGATGTGATCTTATACTTGCAGTATGGAAAGTTTTATTATGTATAAAATTTGCTCAATAAGTTTTTGAGGTCATTATTAGGAACTCTTAGGATTAGGACAATTTGAATTCCTTTAATTTAAGGATTTGATTCTTTTCTTATATGAGTGCAAGTAACTAAAAATTTAAAAAAAAAGAAAAAATAGAAAATACATTAACTTTAAATTGAGAGCAATTTGTAGACCCTTTCTTGACATTATAGCATGGATGAGAATTACTACAAGACATATAATCTTGGGTGTTAGTAACACCCAAATTATTCATGGATTAATAATGTGGGATATTATATGAGATCACAAGGTCCCCCAAGTTTCCAGTAGGATTGGCTTGGATCCTTAGAGTCAAACTCTTTCGAGTCAAACTTAGATATGTTCAACTCTAGGTTTGATAAGTTAATAGACAAGATGGATAAGCTAGAAAGGAAGATAAGAATTAAAGCCATAATTGATTAACTCATACATAACCACTCCTATACTCTCTATAACTTGGAGGTTCAATTGAAGCAACCTTCCAATGCATTGTTAATAAGGAATGTGGGGAGTCTTCTAAATGATACAGAAGCACAACCGACATCTATCTTGTGCTATGACATTTATGGGGGTAACCACTATAATTTTCACTGTCAGGCACCAAATTATATATACGATAATCCATATTTCTTACGAAAATGATCTCAAAATACACTGTATGATCATACTGACTATTTAAACTGGAACAAACCTTATGCTTATGCTTCATTTGAGTTTTTAATGGAAGATCTTGTTAATAGTGAAACTAAACATCAAATCTTCCAACAGATTTTTTTAAATGGTCGAAGACATTAAGCCAGATATAGCATGCTGTTAGAGCCCATTAATGTCTCATAGAGACAAGGAGGAAAAGTTTTGTGACATGAAGGAAGTTTCCATCCAAAAAGAGAAAGAAGAATAAATGATAGGGGACATATAGCTTGAAGAATATAAGGAAGTCTCTGTTCAAGGAGTGGATGAATAAGAGAAAGAGGAACAGATGATAGTGGACATAGAGGTTAAAGAGATGGTAAATAATAGTTGTCTTTATACATCATAATGAATTAGATAGCAAGCAACCTTCCTATATCCAAAAGGAATTATAGTTGTGGATTTAGTGACAACATTACAAGTTGAGATCACTAACCTAACCGAGCTATTAAAAAGCTTGATAGCCACCTCTTTCTCTCCACTCAAAGTAATTCAACACAGATGCGAGCTATGAAGACAAGAGAGCCATATCACAGTTGATTTCTTCCTAGTGAAAAACAATAATGTATAGCAATTCAAATTCATAGGAGCAAAATTTAGTTAGGAAAGTAATATTCTTTAAACACTACAATCCTTGGTGGTATAACCACCTAAATTTTTTTTGGTACAACAATACAAGGACTGATTTCAACAAAACAAGTCCATTACAAGTGATTCAAAATTGGACAAGCTCATAAACAAGGTCATAAGTGGAAGAGACCCATAAGAGGATAGAAGGGCAATTCGAACAAGTAACAAAGGATCATGCCTCTTCTAATTACAATTTGGAGGTTTAAATGGGCCAATTAGCCAATGCATTATCTATAACAAGCGTAAGAAGCCTTTTGAGCAACATGTAAGTAAATTAAAAGAGCAATTTAAGGCTATCACACTTAAGAGTAGGAAAGAGCTAGCAAAACTAGCAAAAAAATGAAGTAAATCACTTGTTATTATAGAAATCACGTATAATAAGTAAAATACACAAGAAGGTGGGATGAATTGTGTTAAATCGACTAAGATGGTAATATTTTAAAAACTTCTTCATTTTCTTAAAGATTTAGACGATTACAAAACAATGCACTTATTTTGTTTGAGTAATACAACAGCGAAAATATTATCTATTCTTCTAACAACAAGAAATTAAAGAGATAAGGGTTAGAGAATATGACACCGTGATTTATACTGGTTCACCCTTAACCATTGGGCTACATCCAGTCCTTAGAGTTTATCTGAGATTTCACTATCTCTTGCAACTTTACAAGTATTATTTCTCACTTCTAGAGCCTCTTCAGGCCTTTTCCACAAAGTATTCTTTATCTGCTATCTTAGCCTCTTCAGGCTCTAGCTTTCCCTTTCACTTGAAAAAATATTGTTTGAGTTTTCTAAACTCACATTACAGGTGTTCTTGATCTCTCTTCTTCCTTCTTTTCACTCAGGATATTTGTACAGTATACTCACTTGATTATTTTATGTAAGTAAAGAGTTGAGAGTTGAAAGTTGTTTTGTCTATAACTACAACTGATATTTATATTCTAATTCTCCAACGGACTTATTGAGAAAACTGCTTATAGAATCTTTAGAGATCAGTTATTAGTTGAGTTATGTAACCAACTCTAACTAACTAACTAATCGATGTTCTAGATTATTCTTCAATTATATCATCTTGATTTGATTTGTATGCTTCGTCTTATGTCTTCACTTCATCTTACGTCTTCACTTCGTCTTATGACTTGTGACTTCGTCTAGTCCGTCTTACACTTTGTCTTAGTCAGCTCTTTGAATATCATCTTGATTTAATAATTAGTGCTACTTACATTTATCTGCGTACTTAACAAACTCATCAAAACAGTTCACACACTTCTTTTATTATTATTATTTGACTTTCATCAAAATCAATAGAAGAAGTGAAGTCTTATTGACTTAGCAATCTCCCCCTTTTTGATGATAACAAATAATCATAATATTAAAAGATCACCCATTTAGATCATCAACTTTAGTATCAATTTCGTTAATATGTTTAGATAAGGCTTCCTGATCTTCCTTCTGCTTTTGACTAGCTTCAGTACATGTGATAAAATTCTTCAAAAACTCCGAATTATCAGTAGAATCCTATAGCTTTTCATTTAGTGGATGAAGATACTCAAGGATTGACAATTTTTGATTGAATTATCTGAGTCAGCAATGTTAATGGAGGGTAATTAGAAAGGTTGTGTTTGGTATGGAATGTCAAGATCATCAGGTTCTGGTAGTTTGAAAATTGGTTTTCCTAGAAGGTGTAGGATATCTTTGACAGAAGGAATGAAACCGAAGGGTTTAAAATGAATAAGTAAATGCACAAAGGTTTCTAAGTAGAAATTGACACCTTTAATTGTAATATTTTTATATCTTCCTTCCGATATTGTCCTAACGACCTTGAAACTTTCATCTGTGGTTGATATGTCAAAATTAATTCCTAATGGCCTTGATATGTGATGTGAAATATAGACGCTTACAAGTTGAATTTCTTCTTCCGTGAGATCATCTTCTTGTTTCTCAGGAAATTTCTTCTTCTTGCCTTTGTCTTTGTTGTCTACTAATGTTGGACGTCTAAGTTGTATAGTACATCTGGTACAATCTTTATTGTTGTTCTACTTGTCACTGGGTAGGTTGTGTAAGGATTTTTTTTCATCTGTAATGGATATGGTTCTGTCTTTTCATCTCGTAGAATACCATACAATCTTCTTTCTTTAGGACTAAGAAGATGTATCGTCTGATTGTTAACTGTTATAGGTTTAACTTGAACCTTAACTTTTTATTTAGGAGGTTCTCTGATGATAATTGAACCTCTGTTTCGATCAAGTATTGATTCTTCTATAATCTTCATCTTCAAATCTTCTTTCTTCATTAGTTGAGGAGGGTTGTAGATTGGTTGCTACTTTTCAACCTTCTTTTTCTGAATCGTCTTCTTCTTCCTTTTTTCTTCTACTAGCTTGGAAAAGAGTTGTTGTTGAGGCTTCTTCTACTCAAATACTATCTTCCTTTTTTATCTCTGTCTCTTCAGATGATTGTTCTGATTGAGTTTGAGGGATAGAGACAATGGCTTTAATAAGTTGTTATTGTTGTTGTTGTTCCTTTTCACTTTTAGAAACTTTACCAAGAATCAATTTTTTTTCTTTTTCTGTTCTTGTTGTCGTAAGGTCATCAATCTTGGTGACCTTCTAAACTTCTCAGGTCTTTCTTATTAGAGCATCTCAGCCTTCCTTTTTAAGGACACTTTGTGAGTTGGTTGTTGAACCTTTACACTTTCCTTCCTTTCAGGAATCGTCTTAGCTTGCATTAACTTATAAGACGATTGTTCAACTTTTGCCACCTCAGCTAAGATTCTTCCGGTTGATTGAGATTTTGCTTACATACCAGATGAAACATCTTCTTTCCATCTTCTTCCTATTAAAAGCTCCCTCTTAGACTGTGCTGTCGACATGAAATTTTTATCCGTTTCAGCTTCAGTCTTAACCCCTATTTTACAAATAGTAGAGGCATTGATAACACTCTTAATATTTAGCTTTACTCTGTTTCCTCTATCAAGTAGGATTCTAGATTCTTTGAAGAATCTTGTTAACAGCATACCGTAAGGTAACGAACCACTCTTCAGATGATAATCCTCCTCAGCCTTTATCATATAGGTCAGAATCAAGAATGGAAGATTAATAGATTGGTGTGTGAGTAGATGAAATAGTCAATGTTCATCATTCATCATCACCAAAATCCTTTGATCCCACTCTTGGTAAAATACAGTGAAGAAGAATTGAATGAAGAACCCTAGCCTTCAGAATTAGGTTTGAAGACTTCTTAACTCCTGGATTACTCGATCCATATAGTTTTTGATTGATGTTGTATTCATTTATGTGATTTTGAGCAATCCATTTTGCTCCTTCATTTGGATATTCAGTAGCCCTCACAATAGAATCTTGTGAAACAATCACCGAAAATTTGTTTACCACTGATACCAAGGTGTTATCTACCACCTTTGCATTTTTCCAAAACTCATATACTTCATTTAGATACACTAGTTCTCGAATATTGAAGAATTTTTCCCATCCAACTACTTTGATCTTAGGTTTTATATGCATTCTATCTTCCTTCAGAGCAGTGAAATCAACGAGTCTCTTATAGATAAAAGATTTTGACATTTTTGTAATCTGTAATGTATAAACACTAAACACATAAATGTATTTTGCTTAAAAAAGCGAGATTAGTATATAGAAACAATTGAGAGAAAGATATGAAATGAAAATGAGAAAGATTTGATGTAGAGAATAGAGGATTTAATTATCTTTATTGAGAGCACTTTGAAGAAGGTCGGTTACTAAGAAAATTCTAGAATGTAGAGTGTTGCAGATTTTAAGAGATTTCTTTTTATAAACACTTTTAAAAAGTTACCGTTTGTGACGTCTGTGAGTGATCCATAGGTAATCATAAAATTGATACTACTGAATGAAAATTACCATTACTATTCCTTACGACTTCTCTGCTTCATTAGGATGTATCGTCTGGGTCATGGAGTTTTAGAAAAATGGTCATTTAACATTACCATGTTCAGATTTCATCTTATTTCCTTGAATCTGTCATCACTTAAGGGTTTGGTGAAGATATCTACCCATTGTTGATTCGTCTCAACAAATTGTAGATTGATGCTCCCTCTCTGTACATAGTCTCTTATAAAATGATGTCTAACTTCAATATGCTTTGCCCTTGAGTATTGTATTTGATTCTTTGATAGATTGATAACACTTGTGTTGTCACAGAAGATTGGAATTTGATCTTCTTGGATAGAATAGTCCTTTAACTGATACTTTATTTATAATATTTGTGAACAACAGCTTGCAGCTGACATGTATTCAACTTCTACAGTAGATAAAGCAATTGAACTTTACCTCTTGCTTGACCAAGAAATTAGATTATGACCAAGAAAGTGACAACCTCCATTTGTACTCTTTCTATCAATCCTATCTAAAACATAATCAGCATCACAGTAGCCAATTAACCTGAAATCTTACCTTTCTCATACATTAAGCAAAGATCAATAGAACCTACCAAGTATCTCAATATTCTTTTAATAGTAATATAATGAGATTCTCTAGAATCTGCTTGAAATCTTCACACAAACAAACACTAAACATTATATCAGGTCTGCTTGCAGCTATCCATAATAAAGAACCAATCTCTAAAAAGAGTTTGATTAATCTTCTTACCAGCTTCATCCTTAGATAAGACGATTGAAGGATGCATAGGAGTTGACATTGGTTTAACATTTTCCA
>JANQBM010731035.1:0-14830 GCA_025594535.1 Erythroxylum domingense | reverse complement strand
GGTCTCAACAATAAATGGAAGGGAATAATCTGGCAAGGCTAGGACAGGAGCAGAAATTAATGCCTGCTTCAAAGCTTAAAATGAATTCTCTTGTTCATCTGTCCAAGTAAAGGATATGTTAGATTTCAAAAGCTGAGTAAGTGAAAACTAAGCTTCGCATAATTCCGAATAAATCTTCAGTAGTAGCCCGAAAGACCCAAAAAGCCTCTAAGTTGTTTGACGTTTTTGGGTGATGGCCACTCCTGAACTGCCTTTACTTTTTCCGAATCAGTTGATACGCCCTTTTGCGATATAACATGGCCCAAGTAATCCACGTGATGAACACCAAATTGGCACTTACTCAATTTCACATATAACCGATGATACTGCAAAGTTTTCAAAACCAAGTGCAGATGCTTCAGGTGCTGCGTCAAGCCCCTACTGTAAATAAGTATATCATCAAAGAATACCAGAACAAACTTCCTCAAAAATGGCTGAAATACCGTATTCATGAGACTTTGAAATGTGGAAGGAGCATTTGTGAGCCCAAAGGGCATTACAAGATACTCAAAGTGACCCATATGGATTCAAAACGCTGTCTTCGGAATGTCATCGGGATGCATTCAGATTTGATGGTATCCAGAATGCAAATCAAGCTTTGAAAATATATCCGCCCTTCCCAATTCGTCAAGTAACTCCTCAATGACTGGAATAAGAAAAGTGTCTTTAATCGTCAACTGATTCAAGGCGTGATAATCCACACACATTCTCCACCCATTATTTTTTTCTTCACAAGGACGACCGGAGAAGCAAAAGGGCTTTGGCTATGTCGTATAATTCCAGTTGAAAGAAGTTCCTCCGTCATTTGCTCTATCACGTCTTTTTGCAAGGCGTTATGGCGATATGGCTGAATTTTCACCGGGGCAGCTCCATCGCGTAATGTAATCCTGTGATCATGAGAACGTAATGGTGGCAATGTTTTAGGTTCAGAAAAAACTTGACAAAAGTGTTCTAACACCTGGGAAAGAGCCGGAGGCAAATTAGTTGTAATTCCCCCCAGCGTCTTATGCTTTGGTGTTGTTGCCATTGCCTGCGTTGCATAGCACTGTAGCACAGCCAACTGAGGATGTCTCTCCAGCATCTGGTCCATAGTGGAGTGGTCTACCATGGTGAATTCATTGTTGGAGATAGCCTGAAGTTTGCACACTTCCCCTGCATTCATGAACTGCATTCTTAGTTTCCTGAAATCCCATTGAATGACGCCTAAGCCAACCAGCCATTGGATTCCAAGAATGAGATCATAGCTGTCAAGTGGTAAAATGAGAGCATCCGTTTTGAACGTGCGCCCTTGCATCCTCCATTCGAGATTCCTGCAAACATATTCACAAACCATATAGTTTCCATTAGCTGTAGCTACATTGATCTTGTTAATTGGCTCCAACACACAACCTAGTTTCTTTGCAATTCTTTGATTCAAAAAATTATGAGAGCTGCCCAAATCAATGAGAATAGAAATCGGATGTGTATGAATGGCTCCCTGAACACGCATAGTGTGATATGTAACAATTCCCGTTAAGGCATGTAATGAGATCTGAGGTTCTGGCCATTCCTTGACACCTAATTCCTCCTTTGCAATAGACAACTCATCATCATCCATGTCGCCATCAATATTTAATACATAGAGCTGCTTCTTTTGGCAACTGTGACCTGGAGAAAAACGTTCATCAAACCAAAAACATAATCCCTTGGAGCGCTTCTCTTCCATCTCCTTAGCAATGAGTGTTTTGACAGGCCTTCGATTATGGAAAGTGGGTGGTGGTAATAGTGGGGGTGTTATAGACGTATCTGCAAGTTTTTGAGGGTTAACAGTAGTTTTAATGGTTGTGGGTGTATGAGTATGATGTATGGAATTGTTAGACTTAGTGAATCGGGTAATAGTAGTAGCATTGGTTAAAGGCCGAGATTGCCATAACTGCTCCTGCACCTTGGCTAACCCGTACGCCTTCTGTAATGTCTGTGGCTTAAACAGCCTAACCGACAGCTACACCTCCTCCTGCAAGCCCCCTAGAAAATGGCTTACAGCCTGAGCTTCAGTTAAATCCGCCTTACTTAATAATGTGTCAAACAACTCCATGTACTCCTGTAAGGTTCCAGTCTGCTTCAACCTTTTAATCGCTGCCAATGGATCTTCCATAGCCTTATCATGAAAACGAGCTAACAAGATTTTAGAAAAATCAATCCACAGTTGAATCCGAGCATAAACCTTCTCATACGCCTTGTACCAGGACATCGCCTCTTTTGGTAAAATGAATACTAGCCATCTTCACGCGTGAGTTTTCTGGAGTATTATCCAGATCAAAAAACTGTTCAGCTTTGAAAATCCAGTCAGCAACATCTTCTCCATCAAATTTGGGAAACTCCAGTTTAGCATAGTGGTGAGAAATTGCATTAAGTCCTGTTCCATTGAAATGTGAAGTCGTGTGCGTATTGGAAGTAGCCTCGTCAGTCTGATCATGACCGTGTGCACCCTTCGACATATTAAGGATTAAACGTCGTAAGTCTTCCAATTATGCAGTGGTTTTCTTCTGATTGTCTTCCATAATGTCAAGCCGTGTTTCCATGATTGACATTGGATTCGAATCCTCAGTAGCGGGTTTAGGTGGGTTAGAAGTGGTAGATTGCGAACGTGTGTGAGCCATTACGATCCCAAGGACCGCTCTGATACCAATTAATATGACAAAAACAGAGTAATACGAAATCAACGAATGTAAAAGGAATCAAGTGGCCAAGAGACGATTTGTATTGATATTACAAATTCAATACATGACCCATGATTAAGAACAGATACAGCAGAGAGAAGAGAGAATCACAATTCCATAATCATAAAGTCTACTCTAGCTGTCTGAATCCTTGTCTCTTATAGCCATTGGCAATCAATTGCCTATCCAAGTTTGCCCACGGTGTGCCACTGAATGGCCTCGTTGTGCCAAGTGTCCAATTTGTTGTAACAAACTGATGCCTTTATTCCCATTGTAGCTGAAATATAAAATAGCAAAATATTAATACTAAAACGTAATACGACATGCCGCATAACACCAACTCTCAGTCTTCTGATTCCAACATTCCACTCTGTATCATAATTCCACATGTCTGGGGAGGAGGAGGTGGTGGCGGTGGAAACGGGGTAGTCGGGGAGGTCGGAGGAAGACGGAATGGCGGAGGACGAATTAGTGAGGAACTGGGAGGGCATTTTGGGAAATGAGAACCGACATCGTATTATTACTAGCAGCAGTTGTAGGAAGGAAGAGAAGGGAAGAAGAAGACATGAATGGGGAAATGATGATATTTAAAGTTTTGAGAGAGAGTGAGAGAGGGCCGACTGGTTATAACTTGGGAACGTGTAGTTCCAGCAGAAACGGATGTACAGTCGACTACAGTCAACTTTACTGTTGGCATTAGGTGGAAAAGTTGGGAGTTAAAGCACGCTAGACGTGTGGGAAAGCAATTGATGATTGATGACTCTTGTGTGCTTAGCACTGGCACTAGATTTAATTATGATATAATATTATATTAATATAGGAATATTATTTTGAATAATTTTTAAAATTTATAAAATAATTTTTAAACTTTTTAAAATTATAAAATAGTCCTGTAATATAATATTTATATTAAAGGGCTATTTTGTAATTTTAAAAAAGTTTATATTATACTGTATAATTTATATTAAAAGACTATTTTGTAATTTTAAAACAGTTTATATTATATTGTATAATTTATAATTTTATATCAACTCTATCTTCAAAAATTATAATAATTGAAATTTAAAATAATAATAATTTGTTTATTTTTATTAACATTATTTTCACATATTTTTAAAATTATATGTTTAATTTAATAAAAATTTAACTTAAATCCTTATATATTGTAAAAACAATGTGTTTTTCTTAATTACCATAATATACTTTTGTTTGAAAAATAACTAATGTATTCATTAAAAAAATGTGAGAATTACAATGTGAAATGAAATTCATCCCCAACAATTGGAGTGTAACAAACAAAAAAATACGTATTAAAAAAAACACCTGTAATGCACAGTTAACTTTCTAAGTGAAACAATCAGAAACAAGCACTACTAAAGAAAATCCGAAGGAAGGCATGCCAGCTGTACAAGAGGGTGAAAATTGTGATGATATGGAGGCAACCACATCTCCTTCAACAATGAGCAATGTTGAAGGGAGAGAGGTTGTAGAACAGTTTACTAATGTCAAACAAAGGAAGGGTACTAGGAGCAAAGACTAAAGCTCCAAAGCCATTTCTTTATGATTGTAGTTTGGAATGTTAAGGGAAAAAGCTCTTGGGCTTAAAGGATTTTTTGGCTAAGGAAAACATTGCGATTTTTGCTATTTTGGAAACAAAAATCGGATCGGAGAATCTTAATTATCTTAATAAGCTAGGTAATAAGTGGCAATTCCTCTCTAATTATCAAGTCCATGCTTATGGCAGAATTATTGTTGATTTTGATCCCCGAATAGTAGACATTGAGGTGTTAGAAATGGAGATGTAAGTCATGAATATGAAGTGACATTTTGTTTCTTTAGGGCAGCTTACTGAGTTTTTAAAGAAGAGTGATAGGTCCTTGTCTCATTTCAGGAGATTTTAATTCTACTCTTTATAGAACAGAAGCAGAAGGACATTTTTCCTTAAGAAATTACTCTACTGATTTCAAGGATTGTGTTGATCAGTTCAGAGTTTTAGACCTAAAGGTGATTAGTCATTTTTTCTCTTAGAGTAATAAGCAAACTAAAGGATGGTCTCTCAAGTAAAAGCTTGATTAAGTTCAACCAAGCATGGTTACAACAATTCTCGGAAAGTAAGGCCTCTTTCTTAGACCTTATATTTTTGGATCATACCTCAATGACTATGGAGGATTATTCCTAAAGGTGAAATCATTGCCATCCTTTTAGATTTAACAACTATTTGGTTGATGTAAAGGATTTTAGAACTGCTTGAGGGAAGGGTTGACAGCAAATGTAAATGGTTCTCTACAATTCAAATGTATTTAGAAGTTGAAATTAATCAGAAAGCACTTAAAAACACTAAAGAAACAGATAGGGGAGAATACTTTTCAAACTATATCAGTAGCCAGAGACAAGTTATCCCAAGTACGGCATACTCTTTCCTATAACCCTACAGATAGTTCCCTCTTATCTAGGGAGAAATTGCACTGTTAGATTATTTGCAAGCTCTAAACAATCATGTTAATGTTATGGAGCAAAATGCCAGGGTTAAATGGCTCAAAGAAGGTGACAAAAATTCTAAATTCTTCTTCAGCTCAATAATTGCCCGAGAGAACTATAACTCTATAAAGGAAATTACCATGCCAGACGGAAGGAAGATAAGTAAACATGAGGATTTGCTGAAAGAAGTTGAAAGGTTCTTCAAAGATTTCTATATCTCTCGAAATACAACAGTGCACACTCAATTATTAGATTATGTTATTCATAATAAGCTATCCAATGAAGAGAAAACTTTATTAACTAGAACTGTTGAAGATTCAAAAATAGAGAAGTTTTTTTTTCCCAAAGGAATCCTAAAAAGGGTCTAGGACCTGATGGGTTCAATAGGTTCTTTTTTTAGAAAGCATGGCTTGAGATTGGCTCAATGGTGAAAACAACTATCAAAGAATTCTTCTCTTTAGGAATTCTTTTAAAGGAAATTAACAAAACCTATCTCTGCTTAGTCCCTAAACTAAGCAATCTAGCACCTTTGGAGGACTACATGCCTATTGCTTGCTTAAATTTCTTATATAAAGTGATTGCAAAGACTATTTTCAATAGACTAAAAATAGTTTTGGGATCCTTCATTAGTGACAATCAAAGTGCTTTCTTACAGGGCAAACAAATAAGAGATAACATTTCCATAGTATAAGAATTTCTAAGAAGTTACTTGAGGAAAAAAGCTCCAAAGAATTGTGCTTTCAAGATAGATTTTAAGAAGGCTTTTGATAGTGTAGAATGGAACTGTAAATTGAGGCTACTTGAAGTGATGGGTTTTCCAATGTTGTTCATTAAATGGATTGAAGCTTGTATTACTACCCTTTCTTATGTTGTTATGGTTAATGTAAGTCCTAAAAAAAATTTATGGGAAAGAGGACTTATTAGGCAAGGAGATCCTATGTCTCCTTATTTATTCATATTATGCATGGAGGCTCTAACTTCTCTCTTGAAGTATAATACTGGCAAGGGTTCACGGTTTAAACATCATAGCTGATGCAAGAAAGTCTCTTAGGTAAACTTATGCTTTGTAGATGATCTTTTCCTATTCTCTAAGGCTGATGAGGTTTCTATCAAGCTCTTTATGACTTTTTTGAACCAATTTAGTTCTATGTCTGGACTGACATTCATTAGAATAAAAGCCACTTTGTTCTCTCTAAAAGTGCATATCACTGGAAGGATGAGTTTCCCCCTTAACTGGAATGCTATAGAAACAGACTCCCCTATGCTATCTAGGCTTACCAATCACTTCCAGAAGGATCAAGTTTCGGGAATGTTATCCTCTCATTGAAAGAGTTCAAAAGAGACTGTCCTCTTGGACCAACCGTGTAACATCCCATTACCTATGAGAAGGTTAGAATGGTAAATAGGAGTGTTCAGTGAGAGGCAATAGATGCATTTTTATGTTCATGCATAATATGACCTGCTCATGTAAGTGAATAGTGAACTTTTCTGCACATGATTTAAGTGTACTTGCATTCATGAAAAATTTCGGGTATAATTGGATTGAATTGTGAATTTTTGAGAATTTTGAATGTTTCTGCATTGAAAATATTACTGGTTAGTATAATTGTGAGATTTATGAATTTTGGTGAACTTCGTATTTATTTTGTAATTTATAAAATATTATGGAAAATAGGAAAAAGAAGAGAAGAAATCAAATGAAGATTTAGAGATAGTTGGATTGTAAAAATGAGAGTTAGATAGGGTTGGTTCAAAAGAAACTAAGTCAAAACTTAGACCTTAGGAAAGTGACAAGTGTAAAATTGCTTTTATTATGTGTCAAAAGTAAGTTTGAGTAATCCGAGAGTTAAAAAGGAGATTGGTACTTTTCCTAAGTTCTTTACCTATTATCATCTTCTCCGAATTTCTTCCCGTACATAGAGTTTTCTATCAAACTCCTTCTGAGAGTTAACTCTGATTCTTCATATTTCTCACCATTTCCTTTACTCCTAAAGTGTTTCTTCTACCTTAAGAAAAACCAAAAGTTAGTTAGTGTTCACAGAGGAGTACGTGATTTTGCATGAAATTAAGGCTTTGGGGATACTTGAAGATCTTGGAGTTTTTCAACAAGAAGGTAGTAAATAAATTCTTTAGAATTGGAGATTGTGAAATAAATCTGATGAGTTAATGTCATCTGCATGAGCATGTCATTTACATAACATTATATTTTTAAACACTGTGATAAAGGGATGAAAATTTGGGAATATGGTGTTATTTAGGTTTTGATGGATTATTAGCGATCAGGTGTTGTGAAATAGTTCTTGGAGTTGAAATACAAAATTAAAATGATGTATACGATCAGTGTAGAGAGTTAGACATGGAAAGGTGATATGCTCTATTTCTTCACTGAGCATGTATGAATACTTAGGTCTTTATATGAGAGCTGATGAAAACTTAGAGATGTCCAAGAGCATAGACGTTTCGTCTGTAAAGACTTAGCGTCTGTGTTTTATCGTCTATGGTTGACTATTCTATCATCTCTGTTGACTACTTAGCGTCTGTGTTTTATCGTCTGTGTTTTTGTCTATTCTATCGTCTGAGTTGACCACTTAGCATGTGTGTTTTATCGTCTATGGTTGACTATTATATCATTTGAGTTGACCACTTAGCATTTGTGTTTTATCTTCTGTGGCTGACTATTCTATCGTCTGAGTTGACCACTTAGCGTCTGTGTTTTATCGTCTGTGATTGACTATTCTATCGCCTGTGTTGACCACTTAGAGTCTATGTTTTATCGTCTATGGTTGGCTATTCTATAGTCTGAGTTGATCACTTAGCATCTGTGTTTTATCGTCTGTGGTTGACTATTCTATCGTCTGAGTTGACCACTTAGCGTCTGTGTTTTATCATCTATGGTTGACTATTCTATCATCTGTGTTGACCACCTAACGTTTGTTTTTCTTATCGTCTGTGGTTGACTTTCCTTCGTCTGTGTTGACCACTTATTGTCTATGTTTTGCTTCCGTCTATCTTTTGCTTTCATCTGTGTTTCACTTTGTCTATCTTTGAGATTTCGTCTGCCTTTGGACACCTCGTCTGTCTTCTGGCGTATCGTCTGTCTTTTACTTCTGTCTATGTTTCGCTTCGTCTGGCTTTGTCTATCGTCTGTCTTTTGCTTCCGTCTTTGTTTCATTTCGTTTGTTTTTTAGATTTCATCTGCCTTTAAACACTTTGTCTGTCTTTTGGCGTATCGTCTATTTTCTGCTTCCGTCTGTGTTTCCCTTCATCTGCCTTTGATATTTCGTTTGCCTTTAGCCATCATATGTGTTTTGAATATTCATCTACTTCTATTTTGTGTACTTTTGCTTCGTCTACTTTCTGCTTATATGACCAAATTATATAAATTACACTCTCTGATTAAACGTGAATAGTAGACTCGAAAGTCAGAGTTTGGAGAAAAATCTGAAAAGGCTCCTTAGATTATGAAATTGGATTGAAATGGGTTGTTGAGGTATAAACCCTACGAACAATGCTAGTTAAGTGAGTTTTGATAATTGATTGTGTTTATGATAACCTTGATGGTAGGATACCTGAGATTGTCATGAACATGCATTGTACATAATTCATTCCATATATGTGCATTAATGAATACGCATATTTGTGCAGATTGTGATATATGTGTGTATTATTTTGTTATTGAGGAACAGTTGGAACGTCAACTTTCAGACGTTGCCGGCACTTCCAGGCATTAGCTTCGGGAGTAATTTATGAGTAACCTAGACGGTCTCACTTAATTTCTGATTGTTTAAAGTCTGTTAAAAATTATTGAATGAATGTCGCTTGAATGCTGATTCCGGACATGGAGGTTCGATGACTGTGATATTGGATTGAGATATTGAAGTGTTACTTGTATGTGAATGAGATGAAATAAATGTGCATTTGATATGAATTTGTCAGTTGATTCTCAACAAAAGTTGAATGTCGGACTTAGGTCCGTTGACTCTGAAATTTTGTCTGAACATTCATATAAGATTATGATATATGAGGTATTCAGAAATTATTGCATTTCATAAAATGCATGCTTAGATAAAGGCATTGTGACTTGAGTTGCCATTATGAAGCGCTTCCACGTAGAGCTTTACTCCGTGATTTTTCTAATTTGGTACGGAGTGCTAAGCTCCGTGATTCTGTCTAATTGAGCCCTGTGGGCCCATATTTGTATAAGTCTGTGATAGGTACTCTTTCACAACAATAAGAAAGAAAGTGAGTCTCATGTGCATTGCTAATGTAAGATCTGAATGATTATAAAGTGTTAAATGTACAATGTGACACGATTAATTAAATGTATGTGATCCAATGTGATTATATGTTATGTGAAATAATCAGATGCATGAATTGAGTGAACCATCGATGATGGTTATCTCATTGAGTTTGCAAAACTCACCAAAATTGCAACGTGGTCTTTTCAGGACTGAGAGACGACTCTATCAAGTGAGAGGCTCTACGTGATTTTGGCAAGAGAAGTCATGGCTCAAAGGTCAGTCAGCTGGGATTTTTGGGCAGATCAGATAGACTATGTGTATTTTCCTTTTTCATGTAGTACTTTTGTACTAGGTTAATGATGTACATGTAGTAAGTGTTGAAAAAAATACAATGTAAACTTTCGAGTTTGTGAAATGAAATGAGGAAAATGTTGGGTTTTAAATATTGTGATTTTCCATACGATGCTTTATAATGAATAATGTTATGATGCCATGTGAAGTCAGTGTAGTATTCGAACGTAGCTCACCTTATCGTAGGATATGTACCAGAATGACCTCCAGGCATCCCGGTGTGTACCCTGCAGTAAGGGGGCTACATTGAGGTGGTATCAGAGCATGGTTGGCATCTGTTGGGACATATAGAATGTTAGGTATGAAATACCATGAGAAGTGCAAAAAAAATGATTGAAATTTTTTTTGTTTGTTATAGGTCATCTGTTCTAGGTGATCAAGTTGATCAACCAGCTGACCAATGATTGGTAGGAGCCAGTAGAGAGTCCTCAGTACCTCGATCTGAGGAGATGCCTCCAAGAGTTCCCGAGAGAAGGGAGAGGAGGTATGATAAGCTGCAGAAGTAAGGAGCTGTGGACTTCTATTGCAGCACAGACCCTGCTGAGGCCGAGGGATGGTTAGAGAGGACAGAGAGGGTATTTGATTAGATGGATTGCGAGCCTAATGAGAGGTTCGATTATGCAGTGTCCTTACTACAGGGCCCAGCTTACTAGTGGTGGAAGACTGTCCTTGATAGTACCATCAAGCCTTGCCAATTGAGGTGGGAAGACTTCCTGAGGGTGGGTCTTTAAGCAGAACTACATGCCCAAGATATACTTAGATAGGAAGATGGAAGAATTTTTGGGTTTGAAGCAGGGTAAGATGTCAGTGACTAAATATAAGATCTGATTTAATAAGCTGATGGGTTATGTTACTGCTTTGATCCCTACAGAAGAAGACAAGTGTAGGAGGTTTGAGAATAGACTTAATATAGAGGTCAGAACAAGGTTGGCACGGTCAGATCTAGGTACTTTTATGGAGTTGAGGGCTGCTTCGATTAGAATTGAACAGCTAATGATAGAGAAATAGGCTGAGATTGGACAAGGGTCCAAAGGGAAGAGGCTTAATGAGAGTCAGGGTAGCTCTGGCAGGAGATTCAGTAAGCACCAGAACAGAGTTTTCAGACCACTAGCTGGATCAAGGCAGTCAAGATTCAGACAGAGGAGTGGTTTTGTATAGTCTGGCAATGGAAGAGGTATAACACAGAGTCAATTACCCCAGTGTGAGCACTGTGGGGTAAGGCACGATGGTGAGTGCTGGAGATTATCTGGAGCTTGTTTTAGATGCGGCTCTTTCGATCACCAAATTAGAGATTGCCCCGTCATTACTGGAGTTCAGTCTGGTATGAGCAGGAGATCTGGGAGTCAAGCTACTGTCCAACAAAGCAAAGGTAGTGGGCTTAGACAGAGAGTTCGAGGTAGAGGCAGAGTGAGTGCTAGGAGTCCTTCTATTAGGACTGAGGTTCGGAGCAGCAGACCGTAGTCCCAGGCCTGAGTCTATGCTATGACTAGGTAGGAGGCTCAGGACTCTCCATATGTGGTTGCAGATGCGCTTCTCATTTATGATTTTGAGGTATTTGCACTACTAGATCCAGGGTCCACACACTCCTTTATCGCAACACATTTGGCATATAGATTGCATTGCGATAAGGAGTTGTTACAGTATGGGTTAGAGGTTAGTACACCAATAGGTAGTACTACAGTGATAAGAGAAGCTTGTAAGAGATGTTTGATTCGGATTGATCAAGTAGAGTTGGAGGCAGAACTGATTGTATTACAGTTGAGGGAGATAGATGTGATCCTCGGCATGGATTGGCTCACTGCTCATAGGGCCATTATAAACTGCTACACCAAGGAAGTAGTGGTGGAATCTCCTGGTCAGCCGAGAGCAGTTTTCAGAGGAGTTAGTCAGGCAGTGTCAGCTAGGATGATATCATTTATGAGTGTACTGAGATTGATGCAAGGAGGATGTGAGGCTTATCTGGCCCACGTCATTGATACTAGACCTGAGTTGAGTGCACAAGACATTTCAGTGGTTAGGGAATTCCTAAATGTGTTTCCCGATGAGCTACCTGGTTTGCCACCAAATCGGGAAACGGAGTTCACAATTGATTTAGTTCCAGGTGCTGCTCCTATATCTATCCCTCCATATAGGATGGTACCTGTAGAACTGAAGGAGTTGAAGGCTCAGCTTCAGGAGTTACTGAAAAAGGGGTTTTATTAGACCCAACATTTCACCTTAGGGAGCTCCAGTACTGTTTGTAAAGAAGAAGGATGAGACTTTGAGGTTATGCATCGATTATAGGCAGCTGAATCAGGTGACAGTGAAGAATAAGTATCCACTGCCTAGAATTAATGATTTACTAGATCAGCTGCAGGGAGCTCAGGTATTCACTAAACTAGATTTGAGATCAAGGTATAGGTAGATCCTAAGAAGATTAAGGCAGTGATGAATTAGGAAGCTCCGAGGAATGTGTTAGAGATCCAAAGCTTCCTAAGATTGGCTGGGTATTACCGGAGCTTTGTCGAGGGGTTTTCTCTGATTTCAGCCCCTCTGACAAAACTTTTGAGGAAGAATGTAGTATTCAGATGGAATGAGGAGTGTTCGAATAGCTTTGAGGAGCTGAAACATCAGTTGACTACAGCACCGGTGTTGATTATTCCATTAGTGACCGGAGGATATATGGTGTATAGTGATGCTTCGCATCAAGGTTTGGGATGTGTATTGATACAACATGACAGGGTAATTGCCTATGCATCGAGACAATTAAGGTCTCATGAGATTAACTATCCGATACATGATTTAGAGCTAGCTGCAATTGTCTTTGCTCTAAAGATTTGGAGACACTGTTTATACAGAGAGACATTCCAAATTTATACAGATCATAAGAGTTTGAGATATTTGCTGAGTCAGAGGGAGTTGAATTTAAGGCAGAGGAGATGGATTGAGCTACTAAAAGACTATGATTGTACTATTGAGTACCACCTGGGAAAAGTTAATGTGGTAGCAGATGCTTTGAGTCGGAAGTCTAATATCAGTGCAGCTCAGATTCAGTTATCAAGGTTACCCAATTTGATTCACTTGAGAGCTCTGAATGTAGAGTTGAGTCTAGAACACAATGAGGCCTTGATTGCTACTATGAAACTTAGGTTGATGTTACATGATCGAATTAGAAAAGTACACAGGAAAGACCCCAATATGAAGAAGCTTATGGAAAAGGTAAAGATGAATCCAGATTTTGAGTTTCAGTTGAGGGATGAGACTTTATGGTTGAAACAGAGGCTGTGTGTGCCTAATGTAGATGATCTGAGGAAGGATATTCTTGAGGAAGATCATATGGCTTCCTATGCTATGCATCCTGGTACTACCAAGATGTATAATACACTGAAGTAGCATTTCTGGTAACCTAGAATGAAGAAGCAAGTGGCAGAGTATGTATCTAGATGTATGACATATTAGCAGGTTAAGGCTGAGCACCAGGCTCCGGTAGGAAAGCTCCATTCGTTGCCCATTCCGAAGTAAAAATGGGAACGAATTACTATGGACTTCATCATGGGTTTGCCTAAGACTTCGAGGCATCATGACGTTATATGGGTGATAGTGGATCGGTTGATTAAGTCGGCCCACTTCTTACCAGTGAAAGAAAATAATTCACTTGATTAGTTAGCTTAGAGATATGTGAATGAGGTAGTAAGACTGCATGAGGTTCCAGTGTCTATTGTATCAGACAGGGATCCTAGATTTACTTTGAGGTTTTGGAAGAGCTTGCAATTTGCTATGGGTACTAAGCTGAACTTCAATACAACATTTCATCTTCAGACAGATGGACAGAGTGAGAGGACAATCAAGACAATAGAGGATATGCTCAGGGCGTGTGTAATGGAGTTTAGAGGAGCTTGGGATCAATATATGGCATTGATAGAGTTTGCATATAACAACCACTACCATAGTAGTATCGGGATGGCACCGTATGAGGCACTGTATCGTAGAAAGTGTTAGTCGCCATTATATTGGGATGAAGAGGGCTTGAGAATGGTTGAAGGCCCCGAATTGATACAAGACGCAGTAGATAAGGTGAAATTGCTCCGAAGCCGAATTAAAGCAACTTAAGATAGGCAGAAGAGCTGTGCAGATCAACATCTATGTGATATGGAGTACAATGTGGGAGACATGGTATTCTTGAGAGTATCACCTTAGAGGGGAGTTCTGAGATTCAATAAAGGGGGCAAGTTAAGTCCTAGGTACATTGGTCCTTATGAGATCATCAAGATGGTAGGACCTTTGGCCTATAAGTTGGCCTTATAGAATGAGATGTCTCAATTGCATAATGTGTTTCATATGAGTATGCTTTGAAGATTTCGATCGGATCCGACACATGTGATACCGGTTCAGGAGATTGAGGTTGCTAGTAACTTAAGCTATGTTGAGGAGCCGATCAAGATTGTGGGATCACAGATCAAGTAGTTAAGGAATAGAGTCATTCCATTGGTGAAAGTCCTTTGGAGGAACCACTTAACTGAGGAAGCAACTTGGGAGACAAAGGAGCATATGAGGAGGCAGTATTCCCACCTGTTCGAGCAAACAGGTAAGAATTTCGAGGACGAAATTTCTTTTAAGGAGAGGAAAGTTGTAACATCCCATTACCTATGGGAAGGTTAGAATGGTAAATAGGAGTGTTCAGTGAGATGCAAGAGATGCATTTTTATGCTCATGCATAATATGACCTGATCATGCAAGTGAATAGTGAACTTTTCTGCAAATGAATTTAAATGTACATGCATTCATGAATAATTCCGGGTATAATTGGATTGAATTGTAAATTTTTGAGAATTTTGAATGTTTCTGCATTGACAATATTATTGGTTAGTAGAATTGTGAGATTTATGAATTTTGGCAAACTTAGGATATACTTTGTAATTTATAAAATATTATGGAAAATAAGAAAAAGAAGAGAAGAAATCAAATAAAGATTTGGAGATAGTTGGATTGTAAAGATGAGAGTTAGATGGAGTTGGTTCAAAAGAAACTAAGTCAGAACTTAGA
>JANQBM010730714.1:0-14832 GCA_025594535.1 Erythroxylum domingense | reverse complement strand
ATACAACCAATCATATTCACAACATTTTCTATCAAAATAAGGCATAAAGTATGTCATACAATTCACATACCTTCTTTTAAAATTTGAACACCCAATCAATCACAACTTCAGAAAGAATTCACATTCATATATTTCATAATCATAATATTCAAATTCGGATGCATATAAGAATCTCGATTCGTTATTATTTGTTGTGACTGAGTGCCTCTCAATTACAGAACAGATACTGGTCTATTGGGCTCAATCAGAACAGAAATTACAGAGCAATGCTCTACGTGCAGAATACTGAGCCTATAGCTCTTTCAACTGGCTACTCTGATCACAACGCCTTTATCTGAGCTTGCATTTTATGAAATGCATCAAATAACAGAATATGCCATGAATGGCATTCACATATAAAGCACAGACAGAATCTCATAATTCATTAGACCTCAGTCTGGCATTCAACTTTCGTTGAGCATTCAGAATTTAGAGGCAACATATTTCAATCAATTGTCAGATGCAGGTTTAACACTTTCAACACATTCCCTACTATTAAAATCCTCGGATCTTTAAGTCAGAAATTCATATTCAAATCGCAAATAGTTCAATAACTAAAAATTAAGTAGAATAAATCAAACAATCAATCCTAGGAAGATCATCTAGGTTGACTCATAGATGCTCCTTTTAGCTTATTGCCTTGAAGTCCTGGCAATATCTGGATGCTAGCACTCAATGTGATCCTCTATAACATATCATACATACACACATCAAAATTTTGCACAATTATGAATTTATAAATGCAAATTCATGTATACTGAATATGAACAATGCATGTTCATGACAAATTCCGAGTTCTTTACTCAATTTCTTGTCACAATGTTCATTCATACCACAATACTCAATTAATCAATCCAGATTTGTCTAAAAACATCCTTTTAGATCTCCTTTGCATGATTACTAACATAAAAAAATGAAGTAATTTGGCAACACTTCCTTCTAGAAAATTGTTCTTACATGTCGTAAGTTTCTAATGAATCTAAGATCGTCAAATTTGGTTTAGTATTCTATGAGTTATGCTCATAATATCACAGACTATTTATAATTGAACTTTGGCTAGTTCATGATCATACCCTCAAATTATAGTACTCATATCTTTCAACTCAGATATCCAAAAATTACAAACTTAATAACAATTGAAAGATAAGAGAATGAATTACAACTTTTATGAAGATATTTTGTCTAATTTGGCTTCTATCAAAACAGTTTATTCAATATCAGTAGGACATGATTTCTGTCTCAGGTAGAATTACAGCCTCAGTCAAGACTCAATTTCGAGCCAGATTTTGAAATGCTTAGAGATAGAATTAAAGTTAGACTACTTCAAGAAAGTTGTATCCGTATGACTCTAATTTAATCTGAATTAAGAATCAACTTATTTAAAAATCTACAGATCAATATATATTCAAAGTACCGAAGCATGTTCAATGAAAATATTCCAGTTCACTTCCTCATTTTCATCCTAAATTCATCAATCAAATCTTTCTTGAATAACTTCAGATGGCTATATATTTTTATGGAGAGGAAGAAAAATGTGTTCTGAGTTTGGTGGTTCAAAAATCAAGTCATTTAGAGGTCGGAAGAAGAAGTTATAGCCAAAAGAATGAAGGATGTTCTAAATTGTCAAACAGCATCATGCACTACCTTTTATTCCAACTTCTTTCCAGCTCTTCCCAAAATAGACCTTCGGGTCCATCTTTCATGGTCATTTTGATAGGGAATATGAAGTATTTAGGCAAAACATTCTTCTAAAAAATTGTTTCTTTATGCCTTAAGTTTATAATGAAGCTAATTTCATGCAATTTCGTTCAGTATTCTCCAAGTTATACTAAAAAAGATACAAACTGTTTCCAAACCATGACAGACTCCCAAAGTCAACTTCAAGCTAACTTTTGAAACTCTTAGAGACAAAATTAAATTTCTATTTCTTCATAAAAAATGTATTTATATGTCTCTAGTATACTCTTAATTAAAGTCCATCTAATTTGGATATTAACAAATCAAGTTATGCTCTCAATACAGAAATATGTTCAGTGAAGTACTGCCTATATCATACTCCAGCTTACTTCAAACTTTCATCTGGTTATTCATATCTCCGAATCTGCTTCTTCCTTCACCACCCACACATGCATCAACACCATTTAAGCATGCAGCAATCCACAAGCATGAAAATGTACTCTACTTACGCATGCATCCAATAAAGACTTTAAAACATGCATAAAACTTACTTGACTAAGCTTCTCTCTCTTCTCTCTCTTCAGAAATTTTTCCAAAACTTAAGAGAGCAACTAACTGGTTTCGATGGATGAAGCAAAGGAAAAAAGAGTGAAATAAGTAAAATCCCAAATGGCGGAACGCTCGGAAGTGTTTTCGGTGATGGATGAGTAAGAAGAGAGATGTGTCTTTGGTGAAGGAAAGCAAGAAGGAAGATGGTGATGGAGAATTTCGGTGAAGCCAAAAGAGAGCTGCAAAAAATTCTTCCTTGCCTAACAAAAACGTGACTTAGGTGGCTTAACTTAACTTCGCCACATGTCCCTAATGCAATTCTTGCATTTGTCATCATGTGAAGCTACCAAATGTCACTTAGCTATTGCTCCACTTGTCACATAGTAATTTGTCCAATTGTCACATATTCACTAGTCCATTTGTCACACTTCTATTTGTCTCTTATTTCTATATTTTTCTTAGTCCAAAATACTCCAAATTTTCAATAAATTTCCAAAATATTTGAAATACCTCCAAAACTATGAAACAAATTCTAATACGCATCAATTCAATTTTTAAAATAATTAATCCATAATTCTCCAAAAATTCTGAAATAATAACTGTTGTCATTATTTTAATACATACCAATTTAATTATCCAAAATTCACACTTTAGTCACATTAAAAATTCACTTATACTCTAAAAAATGTCAATAAAAGCATATACAATTATTTCATGAATGACAACGTTATTCACGTGCATGTGTATGCCATATAATGCATGAAATGCATTTCTAAAGTCTCAATAAATTCTTATTTGTAAAGCATCCTAAGGTTTTAACCCTAATCATGGGATGTTACAACTCTGCCCTCCTAAAAGAAATTTTGTCCCCCAAATTCTTACCTGATTCAAGAAATAGTTGGGGGTATTGCTTTCTCATATGGTCTTCTATTTCCCAAGTCACTTCTTTACTTGAATGGTTTCTCCAAAGTATTTTCACCATTGGGATCACTCGAATTCTCAATTGTTTATTCTGATGGCCAATTATCTTAACCAGTTCTTCAACATAACTCAAATCACTAGAAACTTCAATTTCTTGAGTCGGTATCATATGAGTTGGATCCAACCGATATCTACTAAGCATACTTACATGAAACACATTATGTATATGTGCCATTTCATAAAGTAAGGCTAACTTATAAGCCAGTGGCCCAATTTGTTCAATTATCTCATACAGACCAATGTACATTGGGCTTAACTTACCCTTCTTACCAAACCTCAACACACCTCGCCAACGTGATACTCTTAGAAATACTTTATCTCCCACATGATATTCCATATCTCGACTATGCTGATCCACATAACTCTTCTATCGGTCTTGTGCCATTTTAATTCTACTTCGAATCAACTTCACTTTATCAATAGTATCTTGAATTAATTCTGGGCCTTCGACAATCCTTAGACCCTCTTCATCCCAATATAAAGGCAAACGACACTTCTTGCCATACAACGCCTCATAAGGAGCCATACCGATACGATTGTGATACTGATTGTTATAAACAAATTCAATCAGAGCTATATATATGTCCCATGCTCCTTAAAACTCGAAAACACAAGCTTTGAACATATCCTTAATAGTCTTAATCGTCCTCTCACTCTGACCATCTGTTTGAGGATGAAATGCAGTGCTGAAATTCAGCTTGGTACCCAAAGCTGCCTGTAAGCTACCCCAAAACCTTAAAGTAAATATGAGATCCCAGTCTGATACAATGGACACTGGAACCATGTGTAATCTCACTACTTCATTCACATATTTCTGAGCTAACTGATCTAGTGAGTTACTCTCTCTCACTGGCAAAAAATGAGCCGACTTGGTCAATCTATCAACAATGACCCAAATGGCATCATGTTGCCTCGGAGTCTTTGGCAAACCCATTATAAAATCCATCGTGATTCTCTCTCATTTCCACTTCAGAATAGGCAATGACTATAACTTACCAGCTAGGGCCTGATGCCCTGTTTTGATCTGTTGGCAAGTCAAAAACTTAGCCACATAGTCAGTCACTTACCTCCTCATCCCTGGCCACCAGAAAGATTGCTTCAACGTGTTATACATCTTAATAGTACTAGGATGCATAGCATAAGCTGCCACATATGCTTCCTCCACAATCTCCTTCCTCAGATCCTCAACATTGAGTACACACAACCTCTGTTTCAACCATAATATATCATCTCTCATTTTAAATTTAGAATCTGGATTCACTTTCAACTTCTCAATTAACTTCACAATCTCTGGATTTTTACAATGGGCTTTCCTAATTCTCTCATATAATACTAGTCTCTGCTTTAGTGTAGCCATCAATGTCTCATCTTGTCCCAATTTCAACTCAACATTCAGTGCTCTTAATTGAACTAGGTTACGCAACCTCGATATTTGTACTTGAGCCATACTGCTATTTGACTTCCTACTTAATGCATCTGCAACCACATTAGCTTTACCAGGATGATACTCAATTGTGCAATCATACTCTTTCAACAATTTTATCCACGACCTCTGTCTCATATTTAAGTTCTTTTGACTCAACAGATATTTCAAACTTTTATGATCAATAAATAACTGAAAAGTTTTACCATACAGGTAGTGCCTCCAAATTTTCAAAGCAAATACTACTGTAGCCAATTCCAAATCATGAAGTGGATAATTGAACTCATGAGACCTCAACTGTCTCGATGCATATGCTATTACCCTTCTATACTGCATCAGTACACATCCTAACCCCTAATGAGAAGCATCACTGTACACTACATACCCTCTAGATCTAGATGGAATAGCTAAAACCGGTGCTGTAGTTAACTGATGCTTGAACTCCTCAAAGCTTCGCTGACAATCATCATTCCTTTTGAAAGGCAATTCTTTCTCAGAGGCTTTGTCAGATGGGTTGAGATCAGTGAAAATCCCTTGACAAACCTTCTGTAATAACTAGCTAATCTAAGAAAACTTCGAATCTCTGTCACATTTCTTGGAGCTTCCCACTTCATCACTGCTTCTGTTTTCTTTAAGTCTACTTGTATACCTTTTCCAGACACAATATGATCCAAGAATACTACTTAATTAAGCCAAAATTCACACTTACTAAACTTGGCATACAATTATTTCTCCCTTATTATCTGTAGAATCAATCTTAGATGTTTTGCTTGTTCCTCTTTACACTTCGAATACATCAAAATATCATCAATAAACACAATCACAAAGTGATATAAATAAAGTTGAAATACCTTATTTATTAGGACCATAAAAGCTGCTAGGGCATTAGTCAATCCAAATGGCATCACTAAAAACTCGAAGTGCCTATATCTTGTTCTAAATGCACTCGTTGGTACATTAGCTTCAGCTATTTTCAACTGATAATATCTCAATCTCAAATTTAACTTTCTGAACACCTGAGCTCCCTGTAACTAATCAAGCAAATCATCAATCCTCGATAATGGGTACTTATTCTTAACTGTCACTTGATTCAACTGCCGATAATCAACACACAATCTAAGAGTTCCATCCTTTTTGTTCAACAAACAATACTGGAGCTCCCCAAGGTGACATACTGGGTCTAATAAAACCCTTATCTAACAACTCTTGTAATTGGATCTTCAGTTCCTTCAGTTCCACAGGTGTCATCCTATTTAGAGGAATTGATATAGGAGTGGTACCTGGAACAAGATCAATAGCAAACTCTGTCTCCCTTTCTGGGGGTAATCCTGATAGTTCAGTAAGAAGTACATCTAAAAATTCCCTAACAATAGGAATATCCTAAATGGTTTGTTCATTTCGAGTATTAACTACATAGGCCAGATAAGCCTCACATCCACCTCGAATCAATTTCAAAGCACTCATGAATGAAATTAGTCAGGCTGGCACTGCCTGGCCAACTCTTCGAAACACCACTCTTGGCTAATTAGGGGATTCAAGAACTACCTCCTTAGTGTAACAATTCATCACTGCCCTATGAGTAGTGAGCCAATCCATGCCTGAGATAAGGTCTATCTCTCTCAACTATAGTATGATCAAATTAGCTTCTAACTCTGCCTGATCAATCCAAACTAGGCACCTTTTACATACCTCACCAATCACTGTTGTGCTACCCACTAGAGTAGTTACCACTAAACTAGTATTCAACATTTCTCTCTTACAATGTAATGTAGATGCCAGATGCGGTGTGATGAATGAATGTGTAGATCATGGATCAACTAATGCAAATGCTTTAAAATTAAAAATATTCAACACACCTGCTACCATATATGGGGAGTTATGCGCCTCCTGTCTAGTAATGACATAAACCCTGGCCTGAGACTACAGCTGATTACTGCGTACCTCGGTCCTGACACCCCTGCTGACTGAGTTCTGCCTCTATGTCTAAAACTGATAACTCTACTCTACTTTATAGTTGTCTCAGTCACTGTTCCTCCTCTCATTACAAACTGTGGTCCCAAAATCTCAGGACAATCTCTGATCTGATGCTGTATATAGCCATAACAGAAACAAACTCCTGATAACCTCCAACATTGACCACCATGCTTCTTACCACAATATTCACAATCAGGCATCTGTTGTGACTGTCCTCTTGACACTGATCCAGATCCTTTACCTCTATCTGTCTGAACAAATCAACCTCTTAGTTTAAATCCTAATTGTCTCAATCTAGTCTGGAATCGAGACGATCTACTCTAACGTTTACTGAAGCTTCTGCTAGAATCAACCTAATATTTAACCTGCCTCTTCCCTTTAAACTCTTGTCTGTACTCTCCCTGACCATCTTTTAATAACTGCTCAATTCTGAGTGAGGCTACTCGCAGTTCTGTGAAACTACCCAAATTAGAAAGAGCTAGCCTTGTTCTGATCTCCATGTTCAACCCATTCTCAAACCGTCTACATTTGTCTTCTTCAGTTGGGGTCATTACAGTTGCATACCTCATTAACTTATTGAATCTTATCTCATATTCTGCTACTGTGAGTCTGTCTTGCTCCAGATCCATAAATTCTTTCATTTTTCTTTCCAGATAAATCTTAGGCATATAATTCTCTTTAAACACCCTAAAAAATCTTCCAAAGTCAAACCACAAGGTCTGGTGTTACTGCTCGGAACAGTCTTCCACCACTAGTATGTTGGACCTTGTAACAGTGAGACCACATAATCGAACCTCTCATTAGCCTCACAGTCCATCTGATCGAACACTCTTTCGATTCTCTCTAGCCACCCTTCTGCCTCAGCAGGGTCTGTACTTCTGTAGAAGTCCACAACCCCTTGTTTTCTCATCTTATCATATCTTTTTTCTCGCCTCTCTGAAATTCTTGGAGGCATTTGTGCAAACTCAGGTACAGGAG
This sequence comes from Erythroxylum domingense, assembly GCA_025594535.1. NCBI lineage: Eukaryota > Viridiplantae > Streptophyta > Magnoliopsida > Malpighiales > Erythroxylaceae > Erythroxylum > Erythroxylum domingense. The sequence continues at coordinate 7,211 of JANQBM010730714.1, read as the reverse complement.
ACTCCCTATTGACTCATACAGACTCTATGTCAGCTGACTCTCCAACTTGATCTCCTATGGTAGATGGCTTATTACAAAAAAACAGTTAGGATTATTATCTAAATCTCTTACTCAAACCATGTCTTAATGTCTGTATATATTCCCTATGGATGCCAAATGATTCTCTAATACCAAAAACTTGTAGCACCCCACTACCATAAATTACATATCGGAACACCCTGAGGACATTCTAGTATATAATCTATAATAATGACGTGTTAACTATCACACCTTCACTTATAACATGACAATATATTCAACTCAATCATGGCATCAACTATGTATGTAAAAGCCACAAAACACAATAATTAAAAACCTCAACTTGTCATTGCATTAATACATAGTAGCTTACAAACCTTTATAACAAAAGTTCTACAAGACATAAGTAAACTACTTAAAAACAAAAACAACTCCTCAAGTGCCAGCTGACAGACCTTTGATCCATAACTTAATCCCAAAAAGTGCTTCTGAGAATCTTAGAATCTAAGTCTCCTGTCTCGCACCTGTAAAATCACATTGCAAATTTTGGATGAGTTTTTGCAAACTCAATGAGAGACCCATCATTGATGATCTCACTCCAGGCACACACAGATATCATACAACCAATCATATTCACAACATTTTCTATCAAAATAAGGCATAAAGTATGTCATACAATTCACATACCTTCTTTTAAAATTTGAACACCCAATCAATCACAACTTCAGAAAGAATTCACATTCATATATTTCATAATCATAATATTCAAATTCAGATGCATATGAGACTCTCAATTCGTTATTATTTGTTATGACCGAGTGCCTTTCAGATACAGAACAGATACTGGCCCATTGGGCTCAGTTAGAACAGATATCAAGGAGCAGCGCTCTATGTGTAGAATACTGAGCTTATAGCTCTTTCAATTGGCTACTCTGATCACAATGCCTTTTTCTGAGCATGTATTTTATGAAATGCATCAAATAATAGAATATGCTATGAATGGCATTCACATATAAAGCACAAACAGAAACTCATAATTCATCAGACCTCAGTCCGGTATTTAACTTTCATTGAGCATTCAGAATTTAGAGGCAACATATTTCATTCAATTTTCAGATGCAAGTTTAACACTTCTAATGCATTCCCGACTATTAAACTCCATGGACCTTTAAGTCAGGAATTCATATTCAGATTGCAAACAGTTCAATAATTGAAAATTAAGCAAAATAAATCAAACAATCATTGCTAGGAAGATCATCTAGGTTGAATCACAGATGCTCCTTTTAGCCTATTGCCTTGAAGTCCCTACAATATCTGGATGTTGTCGCTCAATGTGATCCTCTATAACATATCATACATACACACATCATAATTTTGCACAATTATGAATTTACAAATGCACATTCATGTATACTGAATATGTATGATGCATGTTCATGACAAATTCTGGGTTCTTTATTCAATTTCTTGTCACAATGTTCATTCATACCACAATACTCAATTGATCAATCCAGATTTGTCTAAAAACTTACTTTTGTATCTATTTTGCATGATTATTAACATAAACAAATGAAGTAATTTGACAATACTTCCTTCTGAATAATTGTTCTCCCATGTATTAAGTTTCTAATGACTATAAGATCATCCAATTTGGTTTAGTATTCTATAAGTTATGCTCACAATATCACAGACTATGTATAATTGAACTTTGGCTAGTTCATGATCATACCCTCAAATTATACAACTCATATCTTTTAAATTAGATATCTCAAAATTACAATCTTAATAAAAATTGAAAGATAAGAGAATGAACTATAACTTTTGTGAAGATACTTTTGTCTAATTTGGCTTCTATCAATACAGTATATTCAATATCAATAGGACATGATTTCTGTCTCAGGTAGTACTATAACCTCAGTCAAGACTCAATTTTGAGCCAGATTTTGAAATGCTTAGAGATAGAATTAAACTTAGACTACTTCAAGAAAGTTGTAGCTGTATGACTCTAATTTAATTTTAATTAAAAATCAACTCATTTAAAAATATAAAGATCAAGATATACTCAAAATACTGAAGCATGTTCAATGAAAATATTCCAGTTCACTTCCTCATTTTCATCCTAAATTCATCAATCAAATCTTTCCTAAATGACTTCATATAGCTATATATTTTTATGGAGAGGAACAAAAATGTGTTATGAGTTTTTTGGTTCAAAACTCAAGTCATTTGGAGGTCGGAAGAAGAAGTTATAGCCAAAACAATGAAGGATGTTCAAAACTGTCAAACAGCATCGTGCACTACCTTTTATTCCAACTTCTTTCCAGCTCTTCCCAAAACAAACCTTCAGGTCAATTTTTCATGGCCATTTTTACAAGTAATATGAAGGATTTAGGCAAAACATTCTTCTGAAAAATGGTTCCTTTATGCCTTAAGTTTATAATGAAGCTAATTTCATGCAATTTCGGTCAATATTCTGCAAGTTATACTAAAAACGATACAGACTATTCCTAAACCATGACAGACTCCCAAAGTCAACTTCAAGTTAAATTTTGAAACTCTTAGAGATAGAATTAAATTTTTATTCCTTCAAAAAAATGTTGTTATATGTCTCTAGTTTACTCTGAATCAAACTCCATCCAAGTTGGATATTCATAGATCAAGTTATGCCCTCAATACATACGTATGTTCAGTGAAGTACTGCCTATAACATACTCTAGCTCACTTCAAACTTTCATCTGGTTATTCATATCTCTGAATCTGCTTCTTCCTTCACCACCCACACATGCATCAACACCATTTAAGCATGCAGCAATTCACAAGCATGAAAATGTACTCTAATTATGCATACATCCAATAAAGACTTTAAAACATGCATAAAACTTACTTGACTAAGCTTCTCTCTCTCTTCTCTCTCTTCAGAAATTTTTCTAGAACTTAAGAGAGCAACAAGCTAGTTTCGATGGATGAAGCAAAGGCAAAAAGAGTGAAATAAGTAAAATACTAAATGGATGAAGGCTTGGAAGTGTTTTCGGTGATGGATGAGTAAGAAGAGAGATGTGTCTTTGGTGAAGGAAAGCAAGAAGGAAGATGGTGATGGAGAATTTCGGTGAAGCCAAAAGAGAGCTACAGAAAATTCTTCGTCGCCTAACAAAAACATGATTTAGGTGGCTTAACTTAACTTTGCTACATGTCCCTAATGCATGTCTTGCATTTTTATTCATGTGAAGCTACCAAATGTCACTTAGCTATTGCTCCACTTGTCACATAGTAATTTGTCCAATTGTCACACATTCACTAGTCCATTTGTCACACTTATATTTGCCTCTTATTTCTATATTTTTCTTAGTCCAAAATACTCCAAATTTTCAATACATTTCCAAAATATTGGAAATGCCTCCAAAAATGCGAAACAAATTCTAATACACATCAATTCAATTTTTAAAACAATTAATCCATAATTCTCCAAAAATTCCAAAATAATAACTATTATCATTATTTTAATACATACCAATTTAATTATCCAAAATTCACACTTTAATCACATTAAAAATTCACTTATACCTGGAAAATGTCAATGAATGCATGTACAATTATTTCATGAATGACAACATTATTCACGTGCATTTGTATGCCATATAATGCATGAAATGCATTTCTAAAGTCTCTATAAATTCTTATTTGTAAAGCATCCTAGTGTTTTAACCCTAGTTATGGGATGTTACATTAGGAGTCTTCAAGATGCTACCACCGATGCGATTGGTTAGTACCATGGTAGCTTTAAATTTAGACGTTATGAAAAACATGCACTTAGTACGTAAGAGGCGAGGACCTATAAGAGACATCCATCACCTGCTTGGAGTTCCAAATAAGCTGACCACGTCAAGAGAAGACAAGGGTCACTCTAATCAACATGAGCATCCATCATAACTAAGCTCACCACCCTCCTAGATGGAAGGAGTAGCACTAGAGGAACCTAGTGTAGGATCATCAAAGGCGTAGACACCATTGAGACATCAGGACCAGCTAAGATTGCTTGGCTAGATCTTAGGGGTCTAACACACTATTCGAGCACAACAGGGAACACTGATGAAGAATATAAAGAGGAGAGAGGCCTATGATAGGGCATTAACGAAGCGAATCGAGAGGGAAGTGAATCAAGAGGCAAGAACCTATGATAGATAGATGGAGGCAGTATTGACTTAGATGGCAAGACATCTTAGGATACGACCTCCACCATCTAGAGCGATTGCATCATCTTTAGCTCCATAATACTATAAGGATCTAAGACCCAAGGATCCTCTAATGACGAACATGCCAGATTCCCCAAAAGACTAATGGATGCTTGATTTTGGATTTTCCTTTTCTTTCTTTATTATTTATGTAGTTTCTTATTTTCCTTATTATTTTATTTTTTCTGAACATTAATGAAATTTTATTTTATATTATGTTATTTTTATTTCAATGCTTTTTTGTTTTCTTTATTATTATTTTCTTTTATCATTTTATCCATTTTTTATATTTTTATAAGGATGGATATATCTAATATCAGATGGACTATTCATCAAATTCAGTACTCTTGTTTTTATTCACAAAAGAGGTCTTATCTTATTATTCAGGGCAGTAACAATCACACATTTCTCATTCTTTTTTTTCTTTTTATGTGCTTAAATTGTATACATTAGGGACAATGTACAATTTTAAGTGTGGGGGACAGATTTCAAATGTCTTAAGCTTATTAAAATCTTTTTTTATTAATTATTACTAATAGACATCCTGAGTTAGTTGAATTCTGTCCAAATTATTTTACATCATTATTGATTATTAAATTGAATTAGTATGTAAAAGAATGAAAGTTATAATTGACTTGCTTTTATAAGTCATATTTTTAGTAATCATTGAGATAATTAATTGGAATGAAAATTGCATATTATTTACAGATAAGACCTTTTTTATGAGCTTTTGTACCTAAGAACAAATACATCGTTATTTAAAGCTCTTTTATTCTTTCATTTGTGCTATCATGCATAGTTGGATAATTTTAAAACTTGTTTTTATTATTCGTATTGAGACCATATTTGATAAATTAAAAGCATTGAAATGATCACTATAAGAAAATAGGTGTTTAAAGACAGAATTACTAATGGAATATGAAGGTTTTCCGACAACAAGCGAATTTGTCGACAGAAATTACTGACCTCATGAGTCATTGGAGAAACGCCCATGGAAATCTTTAGCAACAGAATAGAAATATTCCATCGGTAATTTATCTTTAATACTTGCATATGAAATTTTAATGTATGGTACATCAATTTTATAGGACCATTTCCTTCTTCTTTTGGTTTTGTTTACATTTTGTTGGTTGTGGATTATGTTTCTAAATAGGTGGAAGCTAAAGCCACCAGGACTAATGATCCTAAGGTTATTGCAGAATTTGTCAAGTTTAACATTTTTACTAGGTTTAGAACACCAAGAGCATTAATTAGTGACAGGAGTACTCATTTTTGCAATCGATTGGTGAAAAACTTTTAAAGAAGTACCATGTCACTCATAAGGTGTCTACGACTTATCATCCACAGACAAATAGGCAAATAGACGTGTCAAATTGAAAAATCAAGTCCATTCTTAAGAAAATGGTGAGCCCAAATCGTAAAAATTGGAGTCAGCAACTTGATGAGGCTCTTTGGGCATATAGGACTACATACAAGACACCAATTGGCATGCCTCTATACTGAATAATCTACGAAAATTCATGTCATTTTCTAGTGGAAATTGAGAAAAAAGCCTTTTGGGCCATTAATCAATGCAATATGAAGATGGATGCGGTGGGTAAACGAAGGAAGATGCAACAGTAAATTTGATTGGAAGAACTTAGGCTGGAATCTTATTAGAATGTAGAAATTTACAATGAAAAGATGAAACGATTTCATGATAGGATGATTGTTAGGAAGAATTTTATGGTTGGACAAAAAGTTCTTCTCTAACTTAAGCTTTTCCCAGGTAAATTGTGTTCCCATTGGATTGGACATTTTGTTGTTACTAATGTGTTTTCACATAATGCTGTTGAAATTAAAAGCTTCCAAATAAATAAGAAATTTAATGTCAGTGGTCATCAATGGAAACCCTTCTATGAAGGATTCCAAGTGAGGATGTGGAAGTGATAGGTCTTTATTATAAAGACTAAACAATATGGAGTTGAGCCAATGACGATAAACAAAGGCACTGCTTGGGAGACAACCCGAGGGAAGTTGATTTCTATCTCTTTACTTTTCATAATTGTTATTTTCCTTAAATGTTCCATTCTTATATTTGATGTTACATTGGGGACAATGTAAGTTTTAAGTGTGGGGGTGGGGATCTTATTTTGTTATTAGCTTTTATGCATATTTTGAGCTTAATTGTAGCGTATGTGACTTCTTAGGTAGTTTTTAAACTCAAACATACAAAATAAAAAAATTTCTCATTTTTTATTGCTTTTACGATTATTTAGTCATAATTAGATGCGAATTGCTTAGAAAAATCCATAGCAACCTCAGCATGTACTTTTGCTCTTATGATTAGTTAATATGCATTATTCTTAAAAGAGCGATGACTAGTGGTATACAAAAATCAGTGAAGTTTTGAGCCATATTAGACTGACACATTTATATCAGTCTTGCTGTATTTTATTGTGTGTGACCTTCATGACATATTCATTCTTACTTTTCTTTGATTTTCTATTCGAGACCACATTTTTATCACATGCATTTTTATGAAAATGATTAGGTAGTCTTTGTTGATTACGAGCTACATTAGCCAAATAACCTACCCAATTATATGAATTTTCCTTTGCTAACCCCTTTGAACTTTATTATCCTTTTCTTTTCTATAAACCACATTACATGCACCTAAAAAATGCCCTAACCAAGCCCTAAAGCTAGTGGAGCATTTGTCAATTCTTGATCAATGTGATTGTACAAAAGCCTAAGTGTAGGGGTATGCATACATATGGGTTGGTTATGTTTATCAATATGCCATGTTTTGAATCCCATGTTGATGTAGCCTCCATCATTATTATATTTAAAAAAAGGGGAAAAGAGAAAAATAAGAAAGAAAAGAAAAGTTAAGAAAAAAATTGTGAGTTTGAATAAAAGTATCAAGGAGGAAATACAATTGTTATGAAAAGTTGTTAATTAATAGTTTATCCTCCTTAAGTT
>JANQBM010730605.1:0-14833 GCA_025594535.1 Erythroxylum domingense | reverse complement strand
ATAGCCTCCAATTCGTAACCCTAGCCAAAATTAGTAGAAGTTTCCTAGTTAGTCTTCAATTTGGATTCTTCATTATGACTTCCTAGCTGGTGTCCGGCGTCTCCAACAAAGATCCAGCCCAAAATAGATGACGATTGGGCTTAAAACTCGTCCATAAATTCGGCTCAGTTCTTGCCCGATACGACATGGGCATGTCGTATCTGTTTCCAGCACGTAGCTTCTCCAAAATAGCCCAAATCTCCTGCATTACGACTCCCATCCCCACTTTGGTCTCCTGCACACATAACAAACATAAAAGCACAAAAAAACACACAAATAATAAACAAACATATGCAAAATGAATGCAAACTATCTTAGAAACGATGCATGAAATGCAACCTATCAAATAACAACTAGTAAGGAAACACAGAAGATGTGTACAAGGAGTATTTGAAGTATTCTCAAAGAATAAAACCAAAAAATAGTTAATGTGTAAAGTTATTGTTTGAGTGAACAGTAACAGGAGAAGATAGTAGATGGAAGCGGTAAAGATAATAAGCAAACAATAGGAAGATAAGACAATAAGCAACTAGGAGAAATAAGAAAGTAGCATTCAAACAGGAAAAATAATGTTCGAATTCGGGTCTGAATAGGTGACAATTCAAAGAATTTCTACTCCAAGCTCCATATGTGAGTTTTAACTAAATTTGAAGGTCGTTTCTAATTTTTTTGTTTTTTCTTCGATTGAAGGTCATTTTTTTTAAGTTATACTATTAAGATTGGTTTGTATAAAAGCCTCCCAACATTTTCAAAAGGATATGGCAACAAAGTATTTTTCTCATGAAAGACATTCTTTATATATATATATGATCTAAGATTTTTTTAATTTTTAAAATTATCAAAAAATAATGTTTTGAAAAAAAAGTCTGCTCTTAAATTTTAAATAAAATAACAACAAAATATACACATTATAAATATTAAACTTATACTAATCAAATGTTGCTTAAGTGATCAAACCTAACTCTTAAACTTATACAAAACTAATTAAATTTGATCTAAACTAATAATTTATTATAATTAATTTAAATTATTAAGTAAAACTGAGTTTAATTAGTTTGGGAAGGATTTACTAGTTGAGTTGAGTTATCAAATTAGTGACATTTGATTAATTAAGATATGATATTCAAACCATATACGATATTGTTTTTTTAATCGAAGGCTAAAAGAAAGAGTTCTTCTCGGAATTGAAAACTAGAAAGAGAATTTTTGAAAAATTTAAAGATAAAGGGTTTTTTAAAAGTTTCATAAATTATAAAAGAGATCTATATCTTTCGCTCTTCCTATAATGAGCTTGATTCAAAGTTAACAGTTAAAGAAAAGGTGGTCATTGATAAGCTAGTCTAGGAAAGAAAGTTTTAAAAAACACAATTAAAACAACGAGTTAAGTAGCTCCAATCTAGTGATAAGAATTATACTTTCTTTTATGTATCTTTAATTGGTAGAAGGAAATTAGGAATATGTACATGTTATTGGATGATGAAGGTGCCAAAATTATAGAAGAAGGAAAGATCATATAATATATAATTTGATAATATAAGGAATTGTTTGGTACCACTCACTCAAAAGATGGCAACTAGGTTGGAAGTGATGCAAGAAGGTAATATACTACAGGAGAACATGGTAATAATCTTGTAGCTCTAGTTAAATATGATGAAATCAAGATTACTATGTAGTGATATAATTTTTGATAATGTAGTGACTACTATTACATAATTTTTTAGAATGAAAGAATGCTACAATAGATCAATTCCACATTGATGGCTCTCATTTCAAAAGTTGATATTCTATAAAGGATAAAAGAGTACAAGTCAATTTCCTACTTTAATATCATTTATAAGGTAATTACAAAATTTATTATAGATGGATTACAAACTATTTTAGGATTTCAGATAACTGAAGCACAAGGGGATTTTATCCAAGGCAAGTTTATATATCACAATAACATTCTTTGTCAAGAGTTAGTATAATGTTATAATAGAAAGCTTATATCTCACATATGTAAATTAAAGATTGACCTTCATAAAGTTTATGACCCTATGAATTGGGGTTTTCTAATTGAGGTTCTCTATAGATTTAGATTCCTAAATGCTTTTATAAATTAGATCAGAGTATGTGTGATTTCTCTCAAATATTCCTTTTGAGTTAATGGTGAAATGGAGGGCTATTTCGTAAGAGCAAAGAGGTTGAGGCAGGGGGACCAAATGTCTTCATACCTTTTTGTACTCGGTTTGGAGTATTTGTCAAGACTTGCTGCTTTTGCAGTCAAATATCTAGACTACTAGTTTTATCCCAAGCTAGCTTTTTATAGGAAGGGTTATAACAAAGTCAAAAGCTTGAGATAGTTAATGTGGTGGGAGTGGGTTTGAGATTATTGACTATAAGATACTTAGGGATTCCCTTTGATTCCAAATCCCTTTAAGTTTAAGATTATCAAACACTTATTGACAAAATGGTATAAAGAATTTAGTTATGGTCTGCGAGAAAACTATGTTATGCTAGCAGATGTGAATTGGTTAGTTTTATTTTATTTAACATTGAAATATTTTAGTTTGCTATCTTCGCTATACCAAATACATTATTATATAAAGTACAGGCAATATATAGGAATTTTTTATGGTCAACTATATATAAAGGAAATAGGAAGAATCTAGTAGCATGAAAAATCATAAATCTTCCAAAAGAATAAGGATGTTTAAATTGCAAAGGACTCCTATCTTGGATTAAAACTATATTGACAAAGTTCTTGTTTATACTAGATCAACCTAATGCATCCTCCTTATGGATTAAATAGATAAGAAATCATAAATTGCAGGATTAGAACATCTAGGAAATTAGAGCCAAACTCATTGATTGTTTTTAACAAAAGAGGATGCTAGATGTTTGAGATGAGTTATTGGCTAAAAGAGAGATATCACTAAGAACATAACTAACACCAATGATAAAGTGAATACAAGAAAAAATTCATTGTTTTCTAACCTGCAAGACCATTGGTTACCTAGAGTGTGATGGCTTAGCATCAATTTATTATGCCAAAAGTAGCCCTTTTTACCTTGAGGGTTTTCCATTAGAGGATTTGATGTATAAACTAGGCACACCAATTGAACTTGTGAGAATAAAAGTAAAGGATGCTAGTAGGTTAATTTGAAAGAATGGAAAAAATTTTCAAAAATAGAAGGGAAAACCAAGAGAACACCACAATAGTTGATAAAGCCAAGCACCACAATTGTTGATAAAGCTCTCAAGGTTGTCACTAATCATATAGGTATAAATACCAACACAAAACAAAGGAATCAACTTCAAATTTGTGAAGAAAAAGTTTACACTTTTATTTCTGAATCACACAAAAAAATACACCTTATAACCCCTATTTATAGTAGAAAACTCCTAATCCTATTAGGAAATAACTTAGATAGTATAGAATCATACTAAAGATTTGAAAGAAAACTCCTAATACTATTAGGAAACAATCTAGACAATATTTAATCATACTAAAGATCTAAAAGAATAAGGAAACTAATTTTGGAAAGGCAATAATGTGTCCTATGCAATGTTTCCAACTGTTAAACTTGGCGTCTAAGTAAACGACTAAAACTAATTGTAGAAAATTCCAAAAATTATTAAAATTAATAGAAGACTAATTTTAAGTTTCCTTTGCATGCTCCTAAAATTTTAGGCCCAACAAACAAGGCTTCACTTAGTTTCAGATCCAAAACTTGCAATTACACATGTCCAACCATATATTGCATTGTTTGTAAAACTCTGAAGCCCATTACCTTCGTGTACAAAGTTATCACGTAAAATTAAATATAATGACTTGGAGATAAAAGTTTATTTGTGCTCCAGCATCATTGTCCCTCTCTTGAAAAGCATTTGCCCTCAAATCTTCTTCATTCAAGTAAGGAGACAAATCACCAACATTGAATGTACTAGAAACTTCATAATTTCCTAAATGATCAATCTTGTATGCACTCTCTCCAATTCGTTCAAGCACTCTAAATGGCCCATCAGCACAGGGCGTAAGCTTATTCTTCCTTTTACATGGAAATCATTCCTTGCGAAGATGAATCCAAATTAGATCACCAAGTTAAAAGCTGGTTAAAAGCTTGGTTACTGGTGAAAATGATTAACACGGACCTTGTAATGAATTTGCTCATAAAGCTTCTTCATTGTCTCTGCTGGCCTTTTCATATATGCTCACCTTATCTTTTTTTAAAATAAGAAGTAAATCCACAGGGACGCAAGGATTCATTCTATAAATAGCTTCAAAAGGATATAATCTAGTAACACGAGTTGGAGATCTATTATAGAAAAATTTAGCATGGGTAAGTTCTAAATCCCAATCTCTAGTTTTACTCACCAATCCATGAAGCAAGGCACCAAGAGTGCAATTTGTAACTTCAATTTGATCGATTTGTGGATGGTAAGTAGTGCTAAATAACAACTTTGTTTTAAGTAATTTCCACAACGTTCACTAAAAATGACTCAAAAACTTTGAATCTAGATCAAAAACAATGCTTCTTGGTACCTTATGAAGATGAATAATCTCTTTAAAGTATAAATTAGCAATATGAAAGGCATCATCAATCTTATAACATGTAACAAAGTGAGCTATTTTTTAGAAACGATCTACAACCACCATAATTGTATCTTTACCATGCTGTGTGCAAGGTAATCCAACAATGAAATCCATACTAATATCCTCCTATGGTTGTTCTACAACAGGAAGAGGTATATAAAGTCCTTGGTGAAAGGTATAATTTGTTCTTTGGCAAGTACCACACTGATTAACAATATATTGCATATCACCAAGCATACGAGGCTAGTAAAAGTGTTCTTGAAGAATTTCATAAGTCTTCTAAATACCAAAATGACCAGTAAGACCACCACCATAAGCTTTGTAAATTAATAAATCACAAAAAGAGCCTTTAGGAACTCACAATTTATTCCTTTTGAAGAGAAATTATCTTGAATTACAAACTAATCATACGCACATTTTTTGCAAAGTTTAAATAATTCAACAAAATCTGCATCCCCTACATAAGAATTTTTTATGATTTTAAAGCCAATAAGCCTTGAATTAAGTATTGCAAGCATAAAATACCTCCTAAATAATGCATTAGCTATGACATTTGAGTGTCCATCCTTGTACTTCGATGAGAAAGTAAAGGATTATAGAAACTTGACCCACTTAGCACGACGTGAATTAAGTTTTTTGTTGCCCATTAATATGCCTTAATGCTTCATGGTCACTTTGTAACACGAAAGGCTTAGGTCACTAATATTGACTCCAATGACTAGTAGCCTGAACGATCGCATAGAACTCTTTATCATAAGTAGAGTAATTTAGTTTAGATCCACTAAACTTCTCACTAAAATAAGCAATAGGATGTTTTTGTTAAACAAGTACAACCCCAATTCCTACTCCACTAACATCACATTCTACGTCAAATAGCTTGTTAAAATGAGGAAAAGCTAATATAAGAGCAGAACATAACTTCCTATTATTCAATTCAAATGCCTTTTATGCAAAATCAATCTATTCAAATTTCCCTTTCTTCATACTTTCTATAATCGGTGCCATAATATAACTAAAGTTCTTCACAAATCTTCAATAAAAAGAAGCCAATTCATGAAAGCTATGCACTTCACTAACAGATTTAGGAGTTGGTCATGATTTAATAACATCAATTTTTGACTTATCAATAGAAATGTCATTCTTAGACACAACTTAACCAAGGAATACGACGCTATTTACCATGAAAGTGCACTTCTCAATCTTCCCATATATCCTTTCTTAACACGTCAAAAAGCATTCTTAATTGCAAAATATGCTCCTCATTACTTGTACTATAAACCAGAATATCATCCAAGTACACAACAATAAATTTGCGAAGGAAAAGGGTGCAATACCTCATTCATAAGTCGCACGATCTGCTCGGAGCATTAGTTTTCAATTATCTTGACTTTTTAACAATATTTAATTGAAAACATGTTCAACAAATTATGTTTCTTACTTATTATAATTTAGAAAAACTCCTTTTCAAAATTCAACATTTCATAAATTCTAATCTGATTAGAAAACTATTTCTAATCTAAATAGAAATTATTTTTCCTTAATTAGAAAACTATTTTCTAATATTTAAAGGAAACCACTTTCAAAATTAATTAAAAAAATTTTAATAAATTAAGAAAGTCTTTTCATTGTTTATTTAAAGATTAACTTCTTAATTTATTAAAAATCTTTTCTTAATAAATTAGAAAATAAAATTTCCAAATTAATAGAGAAAGCTTAGTTTTCTCAACTAATAAATAAAAACGTTTTTAAAAATTCAATCAAGAAAAAAAAATTTCTAATAAATCAAGAAACTAATTATTCATAAATAAAGAAACAATTTCTAATTAAATAGAATAATTATTCTCTAAATAAATAAAAGCAATAAATTTAGTTTATCTTAATAAAATTAAAATAAATAAATTTAATTAAGAAACAACTTTTTTAATTACTTAAGAAAAATTAATTAGTTTTAATTAGAGTAAAATTAATTAATTAGCCTCCTTAAAATTAAGAAAACAGTTTTCTTAATTTTAAGGAGGCTAATTAATTAATTTTACTCTAATTAAAACTAATTAATTTTAATTTTATAAACCACTTTTAAAAAATTAAATTAGAAATCAATATAATTATTAATCTTAATCATATTAAAAAATTGTTACTTTAATTTTAGAATTGAATTTTGATTTTAAAACAATTTTAAAATTTTGTTTGGAATATGTTTTGAAATACTCTATTTTAAACCAAGGATTGAATCACTTTAACTCAATGGCCAAACAAGTTTTATTCAAATACTAGAATAAGTCTATTCTTGTAACCAAACAAGTTTTTTCTAATCCTAGGATACACTATCCTAATTTCCAAACAATCTTATTTTGACTTAAGGTTATAATAACCTTGTTGTCAAACGTTATTTAATTGCATCTCTCTCTCACTTCGACTTTCCTCTCCCTTCTCTCTATTATAAGCCATCGACACTTTATATGTTTTGTGACTCTACAAACCCTTTGTCCTTCATTTCTCTGCTTCTCTTTGTCTGTTGAGCCCAACCTCCTTCCTTCATCCTTCATTTTTCTTCTTCATTCCCGGTCTAAACTAGTTTCCTTTCCTTCTTTGGTAGCCCGCCTAAACTCCCCAAAACTTGGGTCGTGACAATTTATTGTTAATGGTAATATGGCACTCGAGGTTGCTTTTGTTGCTGCTCCTTCTTCCTCGGACCTCCTGCTGGAGAGTGATGAGTTCCCTGCTCTGCCAACCGCCCAGCAATCCCTTACCCCCCAGAAGCCCGGTAAGCTATCTTGGAGTCTTATAATGGGAGATCTTGACATTTTTGGCAAGTTGTGATATGTTACAAGTATGACGGATGGTTTTCTCGTCCCTCTTTTTGAAGTATTATTGTAGGTGCAAACAAATGAAAGCCCTCTTTTGTGGGATACTTCCTAGAAAAGGGAATAACTTACCCAATAATTTAACATTGGGTAGACACAAATTGGAAGAAATGGAGAATGCAATCTACACTAATAATTAAAGATGACTTGTACATCTTTTGGTTTTCTTCAAAGGAAATGTTAGCAAAGGTAATGGATATGGGGCCATGGTATATACAAGGTAAGCCTATGTTCTTAAGGAAATGGGAGATGGGTTTCAAACTAGATAGGAATGAAATCAAATCAATACCTATCTGGGTAAATATGCATATGATCCCTCTTGAATTTTGGTCATAAGAGGATTCGAGTTATTTGGCAAGTTTCATTGGAACTCCCTTTGCTTTAAATGAAAATACTACCAACATAAAAAGAATAGGTTACGCAAGAGTATGCGTTGAAGTTGAGCATAAGAAATCTCTGCCAGATTGTTTTCCTATTATAAGGTTTGATACTAATGGAAATTTGGTTGAAGATAGCATTATGATGTCTTATCCATGGAGGCTATACTTGAAATAAGTTACTAAGAAGTGGATTCCAAAGAAAAATAGCATTAAGGTTGGTAGTGATAGTAAGCACCTTTTAGATATACCAAAAATCAAACAAGCTGAAAAAGCAAGTGTTAATGAAGTTATTCTATACCAGTAAGCTACTCCATTAGGTGAAATTGGTAAAACTGACTATGTGCATGATAAATTAGTAGAGGAAAGCATTGTATTAAATGTTCAGAGAATAGTATAATTAACTAAGTCAAATGATTTAGCACAATCTACTTATACTTTAACCTTTGAACAATTTGTTGAAATTGAAAGCAATGTAAAAACTCAAGTTCATCAAGAGCTGTTGTCTTAAGGCATACAATAGAACCAAAATTGTCAATATAATTCAAAATTTGTAGCAAAGATTGGTGACTCTGTACAAATTTATGATGATACAGTTGAAACAACTATAGTAGGCAGAATTGGCGCTTCAGTTACGATTACTCATATTCAAGACAATAAGGAAGACAACAGTGAGACTAAATTGGAGAATGAAGAGTGGCAGGCAATTGGGAAAAAAAATCAAAAATCAAAGAGGAGGACTAAGTCTTTTCACCCCTAATGGTGTTAATTATGTGGAATGTTAGGGGACTTAGTTGTCCCAATAAGCACTAACTTTACAAGACTATTTTAGATCTAGTCATTCTTATTTTGTTGGTTTGGTAGAAATTAAGATTAAAGAAGAAGTGTTTCATAAAGGGTTTAATTTTATACCTACAGATTGGAAAATTTTGAGCAATCAATCTAAACATCCTAATGGAAGGGTCATTGTTGCAATGGATCCATATTATTTGATTGTTTCCACGTGGTTCTGCACTGACTAGCTAATTCACTATGAACTTGTCCTAAAATCTCTAAACATTATATTGCAATAACTGTGGTATATACTGCTAATTGTGAGTGTTAAAGAGCTAGCTTATGAAAGGAATTACAAGAAATTGATTCAAACAATACTTTGCATTGTATGGTGATAGGAGATTTCAATTGTTTGCCCTCTTTCTCTAAATTTTTTGGGGAAAGAAGTATAACACATATTTGATATTAAAAAGCTCTCTGGTCTCACTTCTATGCTAGGACTTATGGATCTTCGATATCAAGGTCCTGTTTTCACATAAAGTAACTACCAGAAAGGCAATAAACTAGTACAAAGAAAGTTGGAAAAGTGTTTAGTGAATAATAAGTGGCTTGCATAAATGATAGATAGCTATGCAATTTTTGAGGAGCCTTTGTTCTCATATCACAAACCCATCAAAGTCCTTATGAGAGGCAACTATTTCAACAAAAGATCTCCTTTTAGGTTCTTCAACTCACTAATCAAACACTCTTAGCTTGATTTAATTATTATACATGCTGTTGAAATGAATTTTCAGGGTTCAAAATCATATCAGTGTGTTCAATTCTTAAAATATATTAGAGTTGAATGTATAAAGCTTCTTAAGCATAGTACAGAGTCTCTAAAACTCAGTAAGGAGCTAGCCTTAAAGAATCTGACCTTGACTTAGAAGGATTTCGCTAATAATCCTAATAATTCTGAACTTATTGAGAAAGGGAAGATAGATCTGTGCCACTACTTGAAGACTATTGAAGAATATAGTAATAAGTTGAAACAAAAATCAAGAACCTTATGGTTACAACAAAGAGACAGAAACATTAATTTTTTTTAATGTAATCCAAGGTAGGAGAAACAGGAACATGATTATTTTTATTAAGAATGAGTATGATAAGTTGATAAATGATCAAGAAGAACTGAAAAAGATGGCAAGAAGTCACTTCCAAACAATAAATGGAATTTCTAATCGAACTACAAGTCTTCCCATCAGCTTGGTCAATTGAATGGCAGGGTCCATAAGTTAGAATCAAATATCTAATCTTACCAAGGAAGTTACTAATGATGAGATAAAAGAGATCTTATTTCATTTCATCTAGATAAGTCTTCAGGTCAAGATGGATTTAATGCTAGGTTTTTAAAGAGAAATGGAACTTAGTGCAAGCACCTGTGGTTAGAGCAATGCAAGAGTTCTTTAGAAGTGGTTGATGACTCATTGGAATGAACAATACCTACCTTGCACTAGTACTTGAAGTCCCTAATACTGAGAAACTGAATGACTACAAATCAATTACTTGTTGCAATATGGTATATAAGATCATCTCAAAGATCCTTGCCAACAGATTGAGGAATACTCTACCAGATATAATCAATCCTAATCAAGGGACTGAAGTTCCAGGTAGAAGTATAGGTGACAACATTATGCTAGCTCAAGAATTGTTCAAAGAATACAATCAGAAAGTACAGGTTAGAAGTTTTGCATTCAAAATAGACTTCACCAAAGCATGTGACACAGTGGAATGGGATTTCGTCATCAATTCACTCTATACGTTTGGATATCCTAGCAAGTTCATTAGCTGGATTCACTCTTGTATATCTTCAATTTCATTTTTAATGTTAATAAATGGTGAACCTACACAGATATATCAAGCTGCCAGGGGAATAAGATAGGGAGATCCTCTATCTCCCTATCTAGTCACTATCATCACTATGGAGGTACTTCAAAGAATGACTCAAATGTGCATTGTTGAAACCACAAATTTCAGATATCATTTTCATTGTAATGAACTTAATATCACTCAACTTTCTTTTGCTAATGACCTACTCACGCTATGTGCTAATGATACTAATTCAATTGAGAGATTTCAAGAAGTTTTATGTTTGAAATACAATCCTCATAAAAGTGTTGCTTATCTTTCTAAGCAAAGTAAAGATGATTCATCAAGGTTAATCAGTGAAGCAGGTTCTTTTATTACGCCAGTTGCCTTTCACTTTCTTGGAAATTCCTATTTCCACTAACAAGCTAAAGGAAGTTGAATGTAGACCTCTCCTAGATAAAGTGCATGAAAGAATCTCTAATTGGAACCCTAGCGTTGCCACCCTTCTCCAAGGCTGTCGTCGCCACCATCTCCATAACCGGCCAATGAGGTTACTTCGGTCTCCATTGGCACTACTCCTCTAAGCCATTAGCCATCATCTTTATGGTGAACATAAACCATCATGCATCCATTGTAGGCATTGCCTCCAATGGCCTTGGTGCATGAAGTTGCTGCCAATAGCTTCCAACCATTTTCAAGCGCCTTCGTTTGCCTATTGTCGCATGTCTTCTATGGCAGGTTGCAATCCATAAAGATGCTATGCTTAGAGGGGAAGCTCCTATTATGCTTTCGTGGTCCTACCTACACCACTTGCTTCCACCATCATTAGCCTTTCATCTGCTGGTTGCACCTTTTTTATTCCACTATCGAAAAAACACAAAAAAACACAGAGAACTCATCCACATCTATCACCCATATATGGCAACTAACACACCAATGCCATTAACCAAAATAACTAGAACATGAGACTAGCTATCCACCACAACAACTTATTTTCCAAGAACTAAACAATGATAGCTTCGGTTTCATGCTTAACGAGAAGAAATAACAAGCTTTTTTGTTTTGCTTCAGATTTTAGGTCTTTGGAGACAATTTTTAGATTTGATATTCTAGTTTTTGCAATGAAATTATTCCCAAATTAATCAAACCTGTTTTTTCTAATTTAGTGTACAGTTCTGTAAGTAATTAATCTGAAACCTTTTTCAAATTAAATTTAAATCTAATTCAATGTTAATTTTAGGGTTTTTAATTTTCATGTCCAAATGTTAAGATCTATAACAATCAAATATTTTAATCAATTTATAGAATTAAAGTTGGTTTTGATACTATTGTTGAAAAATTAGGGTGAGATTGAATCCCATAAGCAACGAATAATTATGAAACATTTTCATATTTGATTTCCTGAAACTAAGATCACTTAAAATTATATAAAATGATTAACAATAAATTATAATAAAATATGAATTATAATTCGTACCTTATTCTGAAGCTTGATCCTTTTCTTGTCGCATTCCCCGAATTGTTTTTGAAATTGGCTCATCTTAACCACTATAGTCGACAACCATTAACAATATCTATAAAACAAGTTAATAGAACTCTGTAATTATTATAGAGAGAGTTAGGCAAGCAGTGCTAGCTCTTATAGAGCTTAAGTCTATTTATAATAAGTTTTTGACAATTTAGTAATTTAATTATAATTAAATTCCTAATTTCAATTAAACTTTAATTAGAATTACAATTAATTCTAACTAAATATCAATTAAATAAGATCTAATATTCATATTAATCATTATTTATTAAATATATCATATTTAATCATAACGTTTCTCAAACTTTACGATTAAGTCAAACTTGATTTAAATATCTTTTTTTCTCTTCAATCCATTTTTTATATATGACCCATTAGGTTCTCAAATATGTTGGCAATAGATATCAATTATAATCCTAAATCATATATAGCATTAGATAAATTAAACTCTTTTAATTTATCTTTAATTCTCTAATTAAACAATTTATATTCATAGATTAAGATTGGTGTCTAACAATCTATTACGACCATCCAAAAATTAGTTTTAACTAACCTTTTCGTGCATGATTTTTTTGTATAATTCAATCATTTTATCATACAATGTTCTGATTAGACATAAAGTATAAAATTAATGTCTACTCTATTTTGAGTCCAATCATGTTAGTTCTTTACCATTAATAATTGATTCAATTAATAACATTTGCAATCTATTTTACATAATGTCATTCCACTTTGGTCAAGGACTTCTTAAATCAATACTAATTAAGAATAACAGAATATTCTACCTAATTATTTTAAGGTCATGAGTCATATATTGATTACTCAACTACCTCCATATAGTTTATGCTACATCTAATGACTATCGACTGAGCCACTCTTGACTAGAATAGATCATAAATAGTATTAAAATATGACAATTTTTATATAAGATAACTTGGGTGATCTCATGTAAAAGAATTACTTATATAATCATCACAATGAAATTTTTTAAACATACAAGTAATATTTAAAATAGATTTCTCATATGGGATCAGTTTAGTAGACTTTTTCTCTAATAAACACAAATACATTTATTTAAGGATCTCCATATTTTAGTATATAAGATCGAATACTTTTTTTATAAGGAAAAACATAATATGTGCTAGCCCCTATTAATGTCTAGTACTCTTAATAAAACAATGACTAGAAAAAAATTATGTATAATACATGAATGCAATACAAATCTTATAATTATTATTTCATTATAATTTCATCGCAATATATATTTATCACATGAGCTTTATCATTTACATTTGAATATGTATAAGATAAATAATGTCTTAAAATTATTATGTCACTATTATAGAACCAACTAATCAGATGTACGACATAAGTTAATAGTTTTTTCTATTAATTAGGTTAGGCCTTTAAAAATTAAGAAAGCCAAGTTTTTCATTCTAAAATAGTTTCAAATATGAGCATATAGGCTAAATGCCCAATTTTGGCCAAATGTTTTTTGATTTGATTAATTTAGGGCTAAATATTTTAACCTGTTCAATTAAGGTCTAAACTTTATCGAGTCTGCTCAATGTTAGGCTATTTTGGATAGAAACTTGGTGGTGTTATACATGTGCCGTTATTATTATGGAGGTCTGACATAAAACTCACACGCACTCACCAGTCCCCTGGCCTTAACCTTTAAATGAAAAATGGAAAAAATGCAGAAAGAGGGAGTTGGGAAAAAGTGCTTAGGTTTGTGAGCCCTCTCGTGTTCATCTTCTTCCATGTCTCATTGATCAGATAGTGTATCTGTTAATGAATTTCTTCTTTAGAAGCTCATATTTCGTGTATGTAACATTGGACTAATTTCAGAACATCAACTCCTTGTAACTCGTACTATTTAAAAACATCCGAAAAAAGAAAATAAAAAATGGTACAGAAGAATCTATAGACTATGAACTGAAAAAGAAAATTTTAGTTTTTCAATATCGAAGATGTTCCACGATCGTCAACTAGCCTAAAAATCATTGACAACCATTTGACGACATTGGAGTACCCATCTTCCTTGAGTGATTCCATAGCCTTGTATATGATTGGATTTGTTTTTAGAAATATGTATGGACTACAACCAAAGGATTGCTTATAGATATCTATGCATTGTCAAAGTACTCTTACTATGTCGGCTTATATTCACTGACATACCACTTGTGCTCCAATTAGTAAGATTTCCATAAATCTATCCACTAAAAGAAATATAAAGCCAAATTAAGAAAGTAATTATACACGTAATTCCTATATGCAGATTAATAATGTGAACGATGAAGTTTAGTACTGATTTCCTGAGGTAGTAGGTGATGTCAAATCTATGATCCCAAAGAGCAACATAAGCCACTTCATTTACGTAATTGACTAGAGCAAAGAATGTTAGCTTCATGTAATACAGAAGCTAGTTCATCCTGCTCATATCCCACCTGAAACCAAACAAAAAATCCAATTTATCATATTCTCTTAAACCTGAATTAGAGTCGTTCTTGATTCAGTTTACATATACAGTGACTACACTAACCTTTCAACGCAGAGGTAAAGAGCTCAAGTTCATCCAAGGAGCTATATATATCATAAATGTCATCAATTATTATACCGAGTTGACCGTATTTTATGCTCTGAGTTTTGAAATAACTATACTTTGGCTCCGTTGCAACCCTAGTTGTCCATATGAAACTCTCAACAATCCTATCTGTTGCAAAGGGTCTTTTTTCTTTAATGACCCTGTGAAGAGACCACCTTAAGAAAAGTAAACAAAACCTTTAAGAAGTAAGTTGTTTTGATTTTACTATTTCGAATGTAT